>JANTPZ010114342.1:0-10128 GCA_025593235.1 Vachellia pachyceras
ATTTAACATAGTGATCACAAGATTATGGAGAAGTTGCCGCTAGGATTTAGGCCATTACATTCAAAACATGGCGGTTAATTGCCTAAATCCTTGAGCTAGATGTATTATAACTGTGTGACAATTTTCTTAAAACATGATTATAACGTTTTTAATATGGTTTGGTTGAAACTTACAACGTGGTGGTTAAATTCTTATCGTTTTGAAACAACTTATTCAACACATTGTAGTTAATTACTTCCACTATTAAAAACTTAGTCATTGCTACACCTTGTGCCATTATATGGGAGACAAATACTTAAGTTTTATGCATATGTAGAATGCATCCCCATCTTCTTACATGCATTGTTATGTGAAAAAGGTTACCAGCCAAATGGACAAGCCCCAATATCTTGCACAGACAAGGGAATGGCTGACCATGCAAGATTTACACCACCAAGAAGGCTGAGAACAGATGAAATTCCTCAAATCGTCAACGATTTCCGAGTTGCGGCCAGAAATGCTATGGAAGCTGGTATCTCTGCTAACCATAAAATTCTCTCTCCCCGACCCTCCCCTGCCTCCAAATTTCTCGTTCCAAAGAGCCTCAGCAAGGTATCAAATTCAAGTTTTGTGGATAAAAAATGACATTCGGAGAGCTTTTTCCAGTAGGAGGCCCAACCTAACTTAAATTTGGATGTCTATAGTGCTATTTGGATAAATAATGCCTACTTCAGTGGCAAGGTACTTCACAAATGAGCTGGCCATGTGAGAATTTTTCACAATCTGATTTTTACAAACTATATTATTTCTTGTTTTAATACATTGATTGTAGTTATGAACAAACTTAACTACGATTTTGGTCCTATTTTGTGAAATGATTATATGCTGCTACTTGATCCTTGCCTGCTTTCAAACTAAGAAGAATCAATTCGAAATTTTTGACGAACTTACAATAGCTAACCGTTTTATATATGCAAACCTAATCTTGCAGGCACTATATGTTATTACTAAAATGTAGCTTGAATATTGCTTGACAGTATAACTCGATGCAAATCTAATATGGTTATGCTTGTTTAATTGTAGGTTTTGATGGTGTTGAGATCCATGGTGCATATGGTTACCTTCTTGACCAGTTTATGAAAGATCAAGTCAATGATCGAACAGATGAATATGGTGGATCACTAGAGAACCGTTGCCGGTTTCCTTTAGAAGTTGTTAAAGCGATTGCTGATGAGATAGGACCAGAGCGAGTGGGAATAAGACTATCACCTTTTACAGACTCCCAGGAATGTGTGGACTCCAATCCGAAAGAACTTGCATTATACATGGCAACTTCTTTGAACAAATATTGCATTTTATACTTGCACATGGTAGAGCCAAAACGGAAGATTGATAAAGAAAAAGCTGAGTGTCCTTATAATCTTGTGCCCACCATAAGAAAGGCCTTTAATGGCACTTTCATTACTGCTGGAGGGTACAAACGTGAAGATGGCAACAAAGCCATTGTTGAGAACAGAGCAGATCTTGTGGCCTACGGCCGATGGTTCTTGTCAAATCCGGATTTGCCAAAGAGATTTGAGATTGATGCTCCTCTAAATATGTACCACGAAGAGACGTTTTACACTTCTGATCCGGTTATTGGTTATACTGACTACCCATTTCTTGAAGACAGTTCTTCAGCCTCCGATTGAAGTATTTATATTCAGTAAGAGGTGATAAGGGTGTGTCCTAACAAGCCATTTGCAATTTAACGGGTGTGCTTTGGTTAGTGCTTTGTGAAACATCTGTTTAGTCGAAAGCAGTCACTTTATCATGAATTGTTAGTTGAAAGGATGTCTTTGACGTAAGGTTTTGTTCAACATCCTCCATACTGTATTGCATATTCCAATTTGTGTTGACAATACTTTTACAATATGGCAATAAGATGAATTGCGCACTAGTAATACACTATATCTTTGAATGTATTTATATATAAAAAAAAAGATTAATACAACTTTTGATTTCTCAAATTGTCTTCATTTTGATTTTAATCCCTCCAGTTTAAAATCATTGGTTTTATCCCTTAATAGACAATGATCTAGGTTTTTATTAAATTATAGTGATCAATATTTTAAAAGGCAAAAATATACTTTAGTCCTTTATATTTGCGTCAGATTTTATTTTAGTCCTTTAAATTTAAAAGTACACTTTTAGTCCTTTAAACTTAACATTGTTAGTCTCTCTCAACAGAAATTAATGACTCATCAAATTTAATTGATGATTGTGTAATAAAATGTTGATAAAGTATACTTACATTTTAATTTTAATTTAATAATATAAGAAATTTGATATTTTAAATTTGTATAAAATAAAATAGATTTAAAATAAAAACAACTATACCCAGTGATGAGTCAGCAATTTTCGTTAAGAGACTAACGGCGTTAAGTTTGAGGAACTGACAGTGTATTTTTTAAACTTAAAGCACTAAAGTGTAACATGATCTCCCCTATTCTTTTGTTGAGTATGGAGCAATAAGAGATTTACATGCATATTTAAATCCTGATTATGGAAGCATTACTAGAAAAATCGTTGTGTTGGATGTTTGGAATTTCTATTTAAACCAGAAAGAGATCCTAAAGAAAAAGATAGCGATGAGTCCTAGTAGAATTTGTTTAACTGCTAATTGTTGGACTTCAATAGCTGCTGAAGGATACCTTTGTTTGAGTGCTCATTTTGTGGATGAGAAATGGACTTTAAATAGCAAAATACTTGCATTCTCTAAAATAGAATATCCTCAATCTGGGGTTGCATTGGCTAAAAGAGTACATGATATATTGATAAATTGGGGGATTGACAAGAAAATATTTTCAATTACTCTAGATAATGCTTCTGCAAATGATAATATGCAAAATTTATTGAAACAACATCTGAATTTGACCGGTAGCTTGATATGTAAAGGGGAGTTTTTCCATGTGAGATGTTGTGCCAACATCTTGAATCTCGTACTTAACGATGGCTTGAAAGTAATAGAAAATGCCATTCACAAGACTAGGGAGAGCATTAGATATGTAAGGAAATCAGAGGTAAAGATGGTAAATTTCAAGAAATGTGTTGAACAAGTTAGGGGTTTTGACACTGCAGTGGGATTGAAATTAGATGTCCCAACTAGATGTAATTCGACATATGCAATGCTTGATAGTGCAATGAGATATCGTCGTGGTTTTGCTACCTTGGCCTTCAGGGATTCTGATTTTCATCATTGTCCAACAAATGAAGAATGGTCTAGAGCAAAGGTAATGCGCTCATTCTTGAAGCCATTTGCAGTAATTACAAATTTGATTTCTGGTTCAACATATCCCACCTCTAACATGTACTTCACACAAATATCAAAAATTGAGTTGCTCTTAAAAGCACATGTGCATCATGATGATTTTATTATTCAAGATATGGCTGTGAGAATGCTTGAAAAGTTTGATAAATACTGGAGTGATTATAGTATCATTCTTGCACTTGTAATTATCCTTGATCCTCGGATGAAGCTTGATATCATAAAGTTTACATTTGCAAAACTTGATCCAGCAAATTGTTTAGAGAAGGTTGAACACATCAAGAGGAAATTGTATTGTGTTTTTTATGAGTATAAAGATGTGGGCAAATTTATACTGTCATCTTCAACTGTTTATGGAGATGATGCAAGTTGTTCCCATGTATCTGTATTGGGTAGACCCACATTTACCCCAAATGTCTCTATGGATGATGAATGCAACTACATGGATGCTTTTGATGTAAGTTTTAAATTCCTAAATAGTTTAATGTCATCTTTTAATTTTATTTTCGTTGACACTTCCTTTGCTAACGTATCATATGACGTAGGATTATGTCACATTTAAGAGTCAAAACACCGCACAAATGGTAAAGTCTGAACTAGACTCTTATTTGAAAGAAAGCACACTTGATCCTAGATTGTCTGCAAGATTAAATATTTTAGAATATTGGAGGACTAATTCAACTAGATTTCCTTGTCTTTCCAAGATGACATGTGATATTCTTAGCATTCCAATTACTATTGTTGCTAGTGAATCAGTTTTTAGCATTGGTTCACGAGTTCTCACCGAGTATTGAAACTATCTTCTTCCAACTAATGTTCAAGCTCATATTTGTACTCGCAATTGGCTTCTTGGTTTTCCATGGATTGGTATTTATCAACAAACATATTTGCTCATTTATCTCATTAACATTATTTTCTTTTTATAAAGTGCAATTGATTAACACTTTTTTTTATTATGTGTGGGTATGTCATTGGCAGATATAGAAGATCTTGAAGAAGAGGAAAAGGTTTCTCCTTTGGCAATTTCAGACAAAGCTTCAAACATATGTTAAGATCAATTTAGACTTCGGCAATTAATTTTAGACCATAAGTTTGTTGGGATTCTAATTTGTAAATTTCAAAGGTATGTTACTCCATGAAAAGCTAAAAAAATGTTATTCCACGACTGGATGCATTAATCAGAGGCTCACAGCACCTGAGTCCAAACAAAATGCAAAAATGTAGCCCATCCCGTCCAACCCGCAGTTAATGCGGGTCGGTCCGCATTCCCACATGTAGCCTTCAATGGCACATTCATCGTTCTGGAGGCTATGACCATGACGGGGCAACAATAGAGTGGTTAAGAATCAGGCAGATCTTGTTGCTTATGGTATCTGGTTCCTATCAAATTCAGATTTGCTCAAGAGATTTGAGCTTGATGATCGTACAACAGAGACACATTATATCTTCCCAAGTTTGTGGGCATTTTTTTATTTGGATCGTTTTTATAATTAACTATAAAAGTCAAAATCATGGTTTTCATATAAATTAATTCAAACATCTATATAGAAATCAAAATTAATCATAAATTCAAAATCAAACACTCTTATACATGTTAGAATCACTTATCAATTTAAAACCATAATTATCTCATAAGTTACCAAACAACCTATACATAACAAATCAGTTATGAAATAAAGTTCATGATTTTTGAATTTGTAATTGATTTGATATTGGCATGTATGAACATGTTTGGTTTTGAGTTCATAATTAATGGTCATGTACAAAGGCATTTGAATTTTTTTTCAATGAAGCCATAGTTTTGACTTTTACAATCGCTGCAATTGTATATTTAGAATGAATTTATAATCAATCACCAATTATATATAGTAAAAACTTGGTTATGTAAAATAATCCAAATACTAACCCCACTTAATATTAAAATATGTTGGGACAATGATAATTAAACCCCAACAAAGGTCATAATATCAATGAAACCCTTTCACTTGATATTGAGAAAAAGTGGACTTAAAAAAATCAATGTTATCATTCATGCTTTTAAAAGTTAAATTCATTTTGAAGTTATAAATGTAAAAACGTAAATTCGTGTAACTTTTGTAGCATTGGTGATTTTTTTTAATAAGATCATTCACCCTTAAATAATTACTATGATAGGTCTCATGACAAATTTTACCATGGGTAAAAAAAGCTAGATTTGACCAGCCGTTTGGAGCCACCGATCTATAGTCCGATCTAATTCATATAGTGAACAAGAGGTGGGTGGATTCGGATCAATCCACTTTTAACCCGGACACCCTATCTTATTTATTTTTTAAAAAAAATTTTAAAATGAAAACCTTGTAACTATGAACTCTAGTCTCCAATCAGGCAAAAAAAAAGGGAAATTTACCACCAAGTCTTAAATAGAGGAATTAATGAATAAAAAGTCTCAAGGATTAGCAAAATTACCATCAGGTCCTAGCAGTAGCTGGTCCGGTTGTAATTAATAACCTCACTATCCGTTAATAACAACCGGATTAGTTACAATTGGGACCTGATGGTAATTTTATCAATCTTTAGAACCTTTTATTCATTAATTTAGTTACTTGGAATTTGATGGTAAATAAAAACAATTTTTATTTTTTTAAAAATTATAAAATGAAAACCTTGTAACTCTGAACTTCAGTCTCCAGTCAGGTAAAAAAAAACTATAATGGATCTTTTCATCTTTTAACAAAATTTAAAATTTTTAATGAGGTCTCTAGTTTAATTAGTATTAAAAGCGTAGGGTTCATTTTGAATTTCAATATTTCATCCCAATTTAATTAGGTTCTCCCATTTGAAAATATACGTAAACACCAAAATTTAGAGTAAATGTGCACTCAAAGCAATAAACACTCAAAATATCTGTGGATGCAACTTTACCTTAATATAATAAAAATGGGGGCAGTTGTAACCCAGCGACTGATTCAACACCGGAAAAATAATAAAGAAATACTTTTACATAAATCGAGATAAATATGTGAATAAAAAAACACGGTGAAACGTGCTGTTTTTTTTTAAGTAAAAAAAACTTTGTCGAGTGGAGCCACGTTAACTCTCATCCCTCTATTCTCCCTGAAAACCTCCCTCAGCCGTCAACCCCTTCAAACCCCACCCACCTTCTCCCTCAAATCCGCCGTGGAGCTTCGAATTCCCGACATTATACACTGCCACGATGTCCCAGGTCACCGCCTCTCTCACTCTCTCTCTCCGACGCTCCCTCTGCTTCGACATGGCGTGTACGGCGAGGATCGTGATGAAGGCGATCTTATCGATGCACGAGGAACGGTTACAGAGGATTGGGTCGCTGTTGGATGTGGGAGGTAGCACTGGAGGAACGGTGTCAGAGATGTGCATCAAATTGGATCTTCTTCGCTTACGAACTTTATGATTGTAGGTGGAATTTTTCAATTACTCTCTTATTTGATGGCGTTGAACTTCAGAAGCCAAGGATTTGCTGCCTATGCGCTTTGGTCCCTCTACGTATATATTGCTCTCTAGGCTTTTTTCCATTTTTATTTTCGGTTCTTTTACCGCTTCTTGACGATGGGTTGGATGGGAAATCTATTTTTCTGTTTGATTCACTCATTGTTAAATGCGCCTTTATTGTTTTGCTCTTCAACTCCTGGCTTTACTTGGCTTTCCTTGTTCATTTTTCACTCTCAGAATCTCAGTTTCAATATTAGCATGTATGATTGTATCATTTTCGATTTACCATGTGAAGACGTCTTTTGCGATATCTGTAAGATTTACGTTTTCCTTCTGCGATATCTGACTTCTCTCGTACAAGCAGGGGCGGAGCTAAGTTGCCCCCAGCGTGGGCAACTGCCCCACTGAAATTTTTAGGTTATATGTAAATGACTATTAGATTTTTATTATGCACCCACTGATATTTAAGATTTGCACCCACTCAAATTATCTATACTAGCAAGTTTGTTGTCATTTGCTTGAAAATAAAAAAGTTACCCCCACTGCTCTGAGGTCCTAGCTCCGCCACTGCGTATAAGTGTGGTGATTCTATGGTTTGTCACTTTCTCTTGTTTGTTTCTCACCTTTTTTGTCTTCGATCTTCTTTTCTTACCGCCCGTTTGGTTCGCTGAAAATATGGTGATGGAAATGAAAAATCACGATTTTCCATCGACGGCGGTCGTTTGGTTCAACGAAGCCGAAGGAAAATGGCTTTCCATGGGACGCCGCACGCGTGAAAATCTCGTCCCCCAAAGCTAAATTCAGTCGGTCGATGGAAGAGACAAAAGATGAATTTGTCCTTCGCGCTCTCTCACTCTCAACGTCTTCTCCGTCGTTGGTGTGCTCCTGTCGCCCTCGCTCTTACTGTGTTTT
Organism: Vachellia pachyceras; assembly: GCA_025593235.1. Taxonomy (NCBI): domain Eukaryota; kingdom Viridiplantae; phylum Streptophyta; class Magnoliopsida; order Fabales; family Fabaceae; genus Vachellia; species Vachellia pachyceras. Next base: position 7,649 of record JANTPZ010114342.1, read on the forward strand.
TTGACGTTGCAATGATATCATCGCTGAAGATGTCATCGTAGAAGACAACAGAGAAGACGACGAAGATGATAGAAGACAACGAAGACGATAGAAGGCAACGGCGGAAGACGCAGATGACGGAGGAAGATGTAGACGAAGACGCGGAAGATGCACCACATCTTCACCTAATTTGAATGGGCTAAAGATGTGGTGAAAATATATCATCACATCTTCACCCCATTTGTATGGGGTGAAGATGTGGCCTTCATCTTCACGCCATTACAAAAACTTGAAACAGGAGCTGCCGGAGACGGAGAGAAAAGAGGAACAGAGTGTAATCACAATTTTCCATCTACAGATGTTGGTTGTTGTGAGATGCATACATATACAATTATATTATAGTAAAGCTTTGAGCATCTTCGAATGGAAGAATAAAGAATGAAAAACAAAGGAAGAATAAAGAACAGCGTCGGAGAAGATGACCTCATCCTCAACTCATTCGATGAGGATGAGGTGAAAATTTTTCAGTATGACGAGGGTGTCATTCGAATGGGAAAAAGGCTCATTCGAATGAGAGGTTTAAAAATTTCAATACGCATTTGAATGTGCTGAAGATATGGTGAAGATGAAGGGTGTCATTCGGATGGGAAAAAGTCTCATTCGAATGAGAGGTTTAAAAATTTCAAGTGAAGATGAAGGGTGTCATTCGAATGGGAAAAAGTCTCATTCGAATGAGAGGTTTAAAAATTTCAGTACGCATTCGAATGTGTTGAAGATATGGTGAAGATGAAGGGTGTTATTCGAATGGAAAAAAGTCTCATTCGAATGAGAGGTTTAAAAATTTCAAGTGAAGATGAAGGGTGTCATTCGAATGGGAAAAAGTCTCATTCGAATGAGAGGTTTAAAAATTTCAATATGCATTCGAATGTGTTGAAGATATGGTGAAGATGAATGGTGTCATTCGAATGAGCCTTATGTCTCATTCGAATGAGTCCCTTCAAAGTTCAATTATGCATTCAAATGTGGTGATATATTCTCAGCTCATCTTCAACGACGGAGAAAAGAGGAATCAAGGGTGAAGACGAACAAATAAATCGTAACGGAGAAGATGAATTGTAGACGTCGCCGTAGAAGACAACGGAGAAGACAGAAGACGACGGCAGAAAAAGCAGACGATGGAGGAAGACTCAGACGACAAAGCAAGACGACGAAAGATGTTGTGATTGAGCTCATTGCATTGACGACGAAGAAAAGACAAACAGAGGGTGAAGACGAATGGATAATCGTGTGTTGCATGACGTTGCAAATAATTCATTCATCTCACAACATTTGAAAACGGAATAAGCAAATTGTCACCGGAAAACGGAACAAGCAAATTGTCACCGGAAAACGGAACAAGCAAACGTGGCCGGAGAAGACGATGGAAAAGTGGAGAAGACAATGGAGAAGACGCATCTTCACCCTCCATTCGAATGGGGTGAAGATATGTCCTGAAGAAGCCTTCATCTTCAGGCCACATCTCCACCCTATTCGAATGGGGTGAAGATGTGGTCTTCATCTACATCTTCACCTATATATTAATATATATATATAAATTATAATTAATAAAATATATCTTAAATACATATTTAATTATATATAATTAATAATAAATATATATAATTAATAAATATTATATATTTAAATATTATATAATAAATATAAATAAGTTGATTTTTTAAATAAATACATATATTTATAAAAAACATTTAACATTTGCCATTAGGGGTATTATAGTCACTGTTTGAAAATCCGGTTCGGGCCGGTCGGTCCGACCGGTGAACCTCTGAACCGGTGGATTGGCCGGTCCGAACCATAGTCAACCCGATCAACGAGTTGACTCGGCGTTGACCGGGTCAACTCGGCCGGGTTGATGTTAACTCGCCCAACCCGTTGAGTTGGGCGGGTTATATTTTTTTTTGGGCCAGGACCCAAAACGGCACCGTTTTGGACGCACGAGAGACCAGAACAGAGAGTTTTTTGGTGGGGAAGATCATCTTTGTGTTCGCCGGGGAAGACTCCGGCATGACTTTCAGCAAGCTGATAGACAATAGGATCGACGACGCCGGCGGGGCTAGTGTCAGCATCGTTGGCTCATGTTTTTGTGTCGTTCGTGTGCTTTCTCTCGCCTCTCTGCTTCTGTGTTGCTGAGAGGAATGAATGGAGAAGGAAGAATGGAAGTCATCGCATATCCTCGTTCTCGATTTTCTCCTTGGAGCCGTCACTGTTCACTCACTGTTCAATTTGTCTGTTACTGTTCACTCACAACCACTTTTCACTGTTCACGGTTGACTTTCACTGGTACTGTTCATGTCTCCCAATTTCACCAAATTCCCAAAATTTAAATGATAATGACTTTGATTAGTAGATTCCCAAACTTAATGATGATGTCTTTGATTTGTAGATGATAGAATCTACTATTTTGAACTTTTGATATATGTATTAAAATGTTAGAACTTTGA
>JANTPZ010114343.1:0-54661 GCA_025593235.1 Vachellia pachyceras
CACCCACTTAATCTAATTATAGTTTTAACACAAAAAACTATATTAATTAAATACACACTTCTCCCCTAATCAAAATATGCTTATATATATATATATATTCAAGGATTCCATCTTTGATGGCAAAATCAAAATTATCAAAGGAAAGGGCAATGCTTGACACATCAATAATGAAGTACTCCCTTCTTTCCTTCCTTTATGTAAGATTTACTTTATAGTAAATTTCTTCATTAAAGTAAAAGAACGAAGGGAGTAATTTACATGTTAAATATATTATAGAGATGACATGTATGCTTTGACACAAGTTAACGTGGGAATGAAGTCGAATAAAATAAAAAAAGAATGTCATAAAAAGAATAAAGAAAGACAAGAACAACAAAAGGGCGATGATGCGGGATCACATCTCTGAATAAGGAAGTCTACCAGTTTTAGGTCGGAAAGACAAAGACAGTGCTCATATTCCTAAAAAGCTCAAAGAAGTAGTAATGGAAAAGAAAGCCTTTATGTGTAAGGAGAATCATGGAAAGCCGCTTCCCGTTTCCAGTATGCTTGTCTTTGAAGCAAAAACTTATACCCAACAAGCTCCTTCCATGGATCCACACGCTTGAACTTGGAGCCAGCTAGCTTCAATCATATTACTTAGCTTCTTTCAACTTTCAGAAGTCTACAACAATATCTCTCTAATAATGGGTTCAGTTCAAACTCCATTAATCGGGTCAAGAAGCTCCACGTCGCTGGAAACATCATGCGGATTCTTACTGCAAGAACTTCAGGTACGATAACTATCATCATTAACCGATGGTTGCAAGCTAGTTTCAAGTCCAAAGAACTCAATTATTTAATGTTGAATTATATATTGCAGATGATATGGGATGAGGTAGGAGAAGATGAGTTTGAGAAAGAGAAGGTATTGTTGGAGCTGGAACAAGAGTGTGTGGATGCTTATAGGAGAAAAGTAGACAGAGCAAATATAGCAAGAGCTCGTCTTCATCAACAGGTGGCCGAGTCTGAAGCTGAATTCACTCACCTTCTTTTGTCTCTTGGTGAACCATCTCTCCCTGGAGTACGGGTATGACTAATTAGTCGCTTATGAACTTATAAACCATATTTTACTTGCTAGTCTTCCTGACGTAATAATATAGTCTTCAGAAAAAAGAGTAAAATAGAATTGCAATGATATTTTTTTTACTGATCAATGAGCCTAAGTTTCGTTCATGAGTAATTATGAGAGGGTGCTATTCGCTTGGAACTTTATTCACATGTAGTGATTAGGGATTTGCATTATTGTATGAGAAACATTAGTGGGTTAATTAGTTAGTTACATAATGCAGCCAGAGAAAAGGGCGGGAACACTGAGAGAGCAGCTAGATTCAATAACACCAGCATTGAAGGAGATGAGGCTGAGGAAAGAAGAGAGGCTGAGCAAATTCCAAAACGTGCAGTCCCAGATTCAGAAACTATCTTCTGAAATTGCTGGACACTCCCATGTCACTACTACTGCTGCACCTTTAAACATCTTAGTTAACGAGAATGATCTCTCTCTTAAAAAGCTTGACGAGTTTAACAATGAGTTGCAACGCCTCCACAATGAGAAGGTAACTGTTGTAAAAACCAGTACGGTCACCTTGAACTTCGAGTGTGGGAATTCTGGAGTTTTCTAAATGATAGCAGGCACCGCTCCTAATATAAGTGGCACTCACCACCATGCGTCTATCTCTCTACTCGGTTTAAATAAAGTTATTTTAGGATATATATCATACATGATTAGTCTTATTTCTGACATGTGAGTCTCATATAAGCAGAATATATTATCATTCATTCATTCATTTGTCTATCTCTTTCCTCGCTTTAAATGGAATCATCTTGGAAAATCATGCATAAGGATGGTCTCATTTTCAACATGCGGATCCCATATAAGCATAATATATTATCATGTGTCTATCTCTCTTCTAGCTTTAAATAAAGTCATCTTGGTAAATCATGCATGATGGAGAGTCTCGTTCCTGACATGTGAGTCCCATCGCTCTTCTCATTTTAAATTAAGTCATTTTAGTAAATCATGTGCGATAGCAGGTCTTATTTCTGACATATGATTCTCATATAATTAAGTAGAATACATTGTTATGCGTCTATCTCTCTCCTTACTATAAATAGAGTCATTTTAAGAAATCACACACAGCAACAGTAAGTCTCATTTCTTATGTGCGAGTGTGAACCATTATCATATATCTATCTCTCTCCTTATTTTAGATACACACACATGTTATCCATATATGAATTAGAACAAAATGAATAGCAAGGTTGTACTTTAATGTTGTTGTTGCTGTGTGTGTGTGTGTGTGTGTTTACAAACATTATTTGAGGCAATTTAAAGGTATGTCTTCTAACTAAGTTCTCTAAGGGGATCAAGGGAGTAGTATTATTTAAGTCCATGAAGTAATAATACTGTACAGAATCATTTGATAGGTATAAATATTATAATAAACCTAATCAAGCCTCTAGTAGGAAACGAAGGAAGCCTATGTTGAGATAATCTGAAAGGGGAAGGTTGAGACTCCAAATATGGGAGATTTCGTGAATGTATGAAAAAGGACATGATCCTTCTATCATTCGGATTATCTTCCGTTAACCACTAGATTTATTATCAATATTTATACTTATCTCATGTTGTGAGTGTGTGTATAAACTTAGCTTTTTTGTTATATAGATTCTTATTATTGTGTGTGGTTATACTTGTTTGGAAGAATGAGAGGCTGCAGCAAGTGGAGAAGTACATAGACATAATCCACAGCTTGTCGACAATACTGGGGAAGGATTACTCAGCCATCATCACAGAAGTTGATCCAAGCTTGAACGATTTGTGTGGAGTAACAAAAAATATCAGTGGCACTATTCTCAGTAAACTCAATCGCACTGTGGAGTCACTTGTTGAAGAAAAACACAAGCGACTCGACCAGGTCAATTAAGATTCATCTTCTCATTTTTTTTTATAGCGAGCGAGAAATCTCTTAAAGATGATGTGTTAGAGATGAATGTGACTGATATATATACACACACTGCCTGAAACTGTTGTCGATATAAATTTTGCAGCTTCACCATTTAGGTAAAGAGCTGACAAAGCTATGGAACCTTATGGACATGCCAAGAGAAGATCAGAAACCTTTCTCTCACGTTATCAATTTGTTGTCCTTCTCACCAGCAGAAGTATCAGATCCAGGAAGCCTCACCATAGAAATAATTCAACAGGTTTGTACATATATTACATCTCAGATATATATATATATATATATATCATAGGGTCTTACTAGTTAATATTTTTCAAGGCTGAAGCTGAAGTAAGGAGATTGGATCAACTAAAAGCCAGCAAGATGAAAGAGCTGTTCCAGAAGAAACAGGAAGAGCTGGAGCTTATATGCAGTAAAACCCACATGGAGATTCCTTCAAAATCAGATATAAACAATATTATTGGGCTCATAAACTCAGGTGAGAGAAAGTGGGGTATATGTATAATTAACTTAAATATTAGTGCCTTTGAAATTTTTGAAGCAATAACGTGGGAATTGAATTGATCATCTCACTTGAATGTGTAAAACTTAAAGGGGAGATTGACCATTCGGATCTGCTCATGAGCATGGATGAACAGATAGAAAGAGCGAAAGAAGAAGCTTCTAGCAGAAAGGCTATAATGGAGAAAGTAGAAAAATGGATTTTAGCACGCGATGAAGAATGTTGGCTTGAAGAATATAGCATGGTTAGAAATCTCACGCAAAGATCTTCACAATCAATTTATGATTTGGGATTGTGAAGTACAAAACTTTGAGTTAATGTATTGAAATTCTAAAGTAAGAAACTTGTGTGTTTGGTGGTGTCATCAGGATGAGAAACGATACACAGTAAGTAGAGGAAATCATAAGAACTTGAGACGAGCTGAACGTGCTCGATCACTGGTCAAGAAAATACCAGGTATAAAAAAAAGACCTAATTAATCAATTAAAAAATAATTAATAGATAGAAGCTCACATGACATGTTGCTAAATTGATTATTTGTTTCTTTTCAGCTTTGATTGATAAGCTTATGGATATGACCAGGACCTGGGAAGAAGAAAGAAATAAAGTTTTCATGTACGATCAAGTAAGATAATGATGAGCCGATTCCCAATATTTTGGAATCCTCTAGTCATTATTTCTTTTTTGCCTGACTCTAGTCATTATTTATTCTTCACGTAAACTCAACATTCTTTGAGAAATTAAGCTTTCGTAATTGTCACGTACATAGCAAAGATCTTAGGAAATTATATATATATTAAAAAAGTTGCATTCATATGTGTGAAACAGATCCATGCTAATTGTAAAGCCACTAAGTTTGGAGTGGAGATTAGTAGTAGTATCTTCAAAGACATTTGATAAAACTGAAATGACCCGAAAGAGCACTAGCGACCTAGTGGTGACAAATCTGATTACTCAAAAATGTCTTAAATTAAAAGTTGTGCATCGTTATTTATCGCATTTATATATGTCTTCAATTCAAAGTTCTATGTTGCTTCATCAAGTGAATAACAATATTATGGAAAATGAAATTTATTGGTAGGTACCTTTGATGGCAATGTTGGAAGGGTATAACGCAGTTAGGCAAGAAAGGGAAGCAGAGAAGAGAAGGCTGAGGGTAAGTATTTGAAATAGTATATATAAAACATCAAATATACAATATAATATAATATAAATATATACGTATATTAATGCTTCGTGTGGTGTTGATATATCTGTGGTAGGAAAAGAAGAAGGTTCCAACTCCAATTGCAAGAGTATCAGAGAGAGAGAATAATAGTCATGGGATGAGGCCGGGCACTAGCAGCAGCAGGCGTTCTTCAGGGTATTCAATGAATAGCATAAATAGGGGGAAGACAAATATGTCCTTTATTAAGGATGCTGGAAGGAACAAGTCACAGGACAGAAAGGTCTTTCATCATATCAGAGATGAGGCTTCTTCCGTCATTTCCACTTATTCTGGTCCATTCTCTCCTTAATGAAAACCACAGGCCTATAGATCTTTAGGTTTGTTTTGCCAGGAATGCTTCATCTGTATTGTATCTAATACCTGCGCAAAAGAGAAACAATAAGTTTAATCTTGTTATTAACGAGCATTTTGTGTTTATATTTATTTGTTTTTAACTCTGAAATTGGCAATTCCACCATGGTGCAGGTGGGAGACAAGCTATTAGTATTGTTTACCTTGTTCATCTTACTTGTGCATTTGTAAAGAACCCAGTTGTCAAATGACTCCACGTTATAGCTAATGATGACCTTGTAGTTTGGTGGCGTGAATATTCTTTTGTTGGTCCAATGTTAGTGCCTACCATGATTCTGAATTAAAAAAATAGCTCAAGTTCTTTCTAGTTTTGAATCTTTTCATCCAAATTATCCGCAATTCATGGTACGAAGCAGGATCATATGATGGTTCATGTATCGGCTTGTTACTGTTTTATGAGTAAACGTGCATGTTTGTCTCAGTCTTTGTAAGTCCAAACGTATGTTCAACCGTGTTTTCCGCAAAACGAGATAATCTTTTCACATATTTGTCTCAATTTAAGTAAAAGTACTTTTCTACTACGTTCTCAAATAGGTCTAACGTACTCCCAAAAATCGAAGCGCGTGCCCTTTGAATTTTCAAAAGTGGGTTGCAGGTGATGAATAATGCCCTGATGCACAGCAATATATATAGGCAAGAAAGAACAATATTAAGAACCACGAAAAATGATTTTAAGAGACAAAAAATATTAAGAGAATACGTATCTCACTATATTTGTATTGAATATATATAATTTAATAACAAAAATATATAGAACTGTAAGAGAAAAAGGAGGGAATGAGAATGACAAGATAAGGAAACACACAGCATGTACCCAATGCCACCATTTTTCCTCTCAATTCTCAGGTAATGGTGTCATCATCAGCTACTACGTGCTCCTAATGGAAAGATCAGACTTGCCGGAGTTCTTCATCAGATGCATTAACATGGCCCAAGAACTTGAGGGCATAATTTCTTATTTTATTCCTCATCTGCATTATTGGTTAACGTGGGATTTCACTAACATTATATTTTGATATCACCATCATAGATGAACCCTAATAGGATTTTGATGTGTAAAGCTTGAGTTTTGGCAAAAGCCCCCGAGTTTGGTGGAAGCTGAGTTCTAGTGGAGTTTTGCATATGTCTGCAGCTTGTGTTTATAGGCATTGCAAGTCTAGTAAATGTGGATTTAACAAGATTCTCGGCAACATTACTTCTACATTTGTTCGCGGTATATTATATATGCTGCGGCTTACATGATTGTTATTACATACTATCCTTGATATATTATCCAGTTAATTTTAATTTTTTAAGGAAGCTTATGGACTGATTTATTTATTATTTTCTTTCAAACTAATGTATCTGAATTAGTTATAAACCAACATATAATCTTATAATATGCGTGGTATATATGGCAGCATGGGTTAAAATGGTCAAATCTCACATTTCTTCGCCACTTTGATCAAGATAAACATCTTTCATCTTTCTACCCCAAAACTTACAAGTATCCCATTAGTGTTGTTCGTAGTTTATTTGCATCTTGTAGTTCAATTAGATAGATTATTTTGTTGTGTATAGAAGAGTGTGGTTAACAAATAAACCAACTCTATTAAAAAATTTGTGGACTAATTAAACTAATTATAACAAATTAGAAACCACAATTTTCCGTGGATTTTTAGGAACTGGGTTGCAAAAACTGTTTTAAAAGGATTGTGTCCGTCTGATTGGATGTGGAGACCTCATGCTTTTTTTAGGAATTTATTAGAGAAAGATGTTGAAAATACATTTGATGATCTCATGGATGATTCCGCTTGCTGTGTGTATTATTTATTTTATTTCATTGCTTTTCTGTTATCTAGCTATGAGAACCTTTCTCTGGATTTTAGTTTCTTGCTTCAATGAAGTTTCTTTCCTGGCCAAAAAAAAATCAAGGATGAATATAATCTTACCCAATCGTTTCAGACTAGTTATATATGTCTTTTCTTTTCTATAAAGCCCCCCTTCCACTCCCATTCCATTTCTCATTCTGTTAACCTTTCTATTGCCAAATGCGACACAAGATTCTTTGTCATTTGAATAATTATTTGGTTTACTTCAGGAATCCAGAACGCAGAAGAGTAGAGGTTGTGATCTTAAATATGACACCTTTGGATGGATTATTAGATATGTGTTACCTCCAAAACATTAATGTAAAAATCAGTTGACTTTTTTAAGAAATTAAAAAGAAGTTAAATAAATGACTAAACTACAACATATATTATAAAATACTTAGTCAGTAAATTAGTTTGTAAAAAATGATATATATAATTCATTAACTTTTATTGTATCTAAAAAAAAGAAGTTAACACTACTATAGAGTATACTTTTTACTACTGAAATTCACGTTCTTTTTTTTAAAAAGAGAGTAAAAAAGTAAAGTTGGTCTCTTTAGGCGTCCTATATTTTATATAGGGCGCGTAAAGGGTGAACTTAGGCGCCCCACCTTACTAAAGGGCCTTTAAAAGTGACACTTCCCCGTGCATCATTTCTCTCTCACACCGCCCTATATACTCCTTTATTTTTTATATTATAGCATCACGTGGCTTCTCTCCCTCTCTGTTCACATTGCTCGCCCTCGGTCTTTCTCTTTCGCTTGCTCGCTTGCCTTTTCTCTCGCAACGCTGCTCTTCTTGTCGTCTCGTGCCGTCTTCTTCTCCTCTCCCATCGCCTTCTCTACTCTCGTCGTGTTGCTAGCTCGCCGGGTTGCAGGTAGACCCCATTTCACTTCCCCATTTACATGCATGTGAATCTTTTTTGAGTTCCTGGCTTGCAGACTCCATCGTCGACGGACATAGGTGCTCTCGCTCTCGCTCTCTGCTCTCCCGCGTCTCCCGCAAACTCGCTCACTAGTTCCGATCCATCGCCTCTCTCGTTATGTGTCGCCTGTGACTTGCAGGTATTCTTTTGCATTTAGACTTCGCAAGAGTTGCTTGACATTCTTTTATTGAGGTCTTAAATTTAGACCTCCTTGGCCCAAAAAAAACTGAATAATTTTAGACCTCTCCGCCATAATGACTTTTGCTTATAACTCTTGATTAATCTTTGCTCAGTATATTTGTTTATTATATCTGGATTTGATCTGTGTACAAAATGGAATTGTAAACTAAATCAAATGTAGTAAATTGGTTAAATAAAATTGAAGAGGGCGTTTTTAAAAAAAATACCTACGGCGCCCTATATACCAAAAAAGGGTGTCGTAAGCTCTAACTTTCTACTCCCATCACATACACGCCCCCTTAGAAAGGGCGTCAACTTAATTAAAAATATGGCGTAAAAAGTACATTTTATAGTAGTGTAATTAATTGACTCTTATATTAAAGATCATAATTAGAATATGGCAGCATGGGTTAAAATGGTCAAATTTCACATTTCTTCGCCATCTTGATCAAGATAAACATCTTTCATCTTCCTACCCCAAAACTTGTAAGTATCCCATTAGTGTTGCTCGTAGTTTATTTGCATCTTGTAGTTCAACTAGATAGATTATTTTGTTGTGTATAGAAGGGTGTGGTTAACAAATAAACCAACCCTATAAAAATATTTGTGGACTAAACTAATTATAACAAATATATAAGTCCATTGTCTGGATAAGAGTCTTGTTAAAATATTTCTATCACATACCGAAATATATATATATATATATTTGTGCATATTTTATGGTCTTGATTGGCCAAAAGTCTATGTGTTTCTGTTGTGAGTGGTTTCACATCACATGCATGTTTCAATTTTTTTTAAAGGAGATTTATTGTAAGGTCCCGCGTTAAAAAATTATTTATTGTAAGGTTCTAAGGATTGTCAATAGCAGCCACTTCACTTATCAATAGTGTTCCTCAACTTGTCATTAACAACACATTAGAATCTTGCAATAAATAATTCGTTAGTACGGGACTCTACAATAAATCTCCATTTTTTTTATCCATTAGATTTTATTGAAATTATCGGAATGACCCCGAAAAGGTTGAAGAGATAAAAATGAAAGGAAAAGTGAAGTGGTGGAGGGAAGGGAAATATGTGGGTGGAGATAGATGATTTGGACGTTAAAGAGGGCACATGGTACGGGAGCAGCACACCAGCCACTGTGTTCAGTCCAAGTGTGACCTTGTGTTGGTGTCGGTAAGTAAATGATAGAAATGATATCTGCAATTATTGAGAGACAATATAGTTTCCGTAGGATTTTCTCAAACACCTGGCATTGCATTGCAGAGTATAGCACATTATTGTATAACCCTCCTCTTCCTCACATACTCACCGGAATGATCAAACAAATTATCCCCAGAAAAAGTATGCACCAGCTAGCACTTGCACCTCAGGTCAAAAAAAAAAAAGCTAGCACTTGCACCGAATGAGATAGGCGGAAGTTGCGTGCTACTTTTTCAAATATGGTTTAAGGTTTATGATGTCGATATGGTACATTAATTTTATCTATTGACTTGCATAAACACACTTTTAAAACGTTGACACAACTTACTAAAGTCCTTCGAGCCTATTTGACTCAGTGTTTGCAAGGTCTAAATGCATATTTAACAGTATTTTTATAAAAAATGAGATAATCTCCTTTATATATTTACCTCAATTTATATAAAAAATGAAACCTTTGTTTTCCCCCTCCCCTTTCCTTTCCTTTTTACTTTCCCCCCTTTTCTTTTCACTCTTCATTTTTTACATGTTTTTGCCGTTATCTCGCTATCATTCCCCACAATTACTCCTTTTTTTTTTCATCTCATTGAATCACGCTTCACTTCTGATCTGGTTTACAGGTTTTTTTTTTTTTAATTTGAATGCCACACCAACACCCAAAACTTGGCTTTGCTTGGGTTTGGGTTGGCTTTTGGGTCATAAAAACCGACTTTTTAAAATTTAAAATGCTAATTAAGGCTTTAAATGAAGTTTGCTATGACTCTGTGGATAAACAATTTTTTTGTCAAAAAAATTATAGGCTGAAATTGTTTTTAGAACTTGTAACTTTTTTTAATATATTTGAAACTTTTAAAATTGGTTTTTCAATATAGAATTCAAGTTCCTGTTAGACCTTTTTTTTTATAAAAGCATATCCGTATTATATTATACTGTTCGACTTTTATTAAGCTATTGAAACTCAGTGTATAGCAAATGTATTTTTGACAAATTATAGACCATAAAAACACACTAATTAATAAAAAAAATGGGGCACGCTTCTTCTTCTTTGCTGCAGATTGATCACGGTGAAAGCCTTTTTCTCTCTAGAATGTTTAACTTGACAAAAATCCTTCGTCCAGTGTGTAAATGCCTGACCATGGTTAGATTTTAACCGGACACCCTTTAACTCAACCTCTTCTCAAATATCTATATGTACAATTCATCCCGCAGATGACAGACGTCCATCGCCCCATAGTTTCACGAGCTATTGAATAATCATATCACCCTCTCACTTCTCTTCTCTTCTTAACCCCGCCTTCTTTCTCCCAAACATGAAGCTTATCCCTATACTGTATGTATTACTACTGCTTGCTCTTGAAATAACTTTGCAAACCATTCGCTCTTCTTCCTCGTGGCCTCTTTCTCTTTTTTTCTTCGTCTTCGCTATATCCCTCAACTCCTGGTTCGTCCCTGGCGGTTTTGCATGGAGGAATTACCGTTACAGTAACTGTTACGATGGGAAGCCCATTAAACTCTCTGGACCAATGGGCTGGCCCATCTTGGGGTCTTTGCCTCAAATGGGCTCTCTGTCCCACCGTAAGCTTGCCGCAATGGCTGCCTCGCTGAAAGCGAAACGGCTCATGGCGCTTAGCCTGGGAGCCAACCCAGTCATCATCGCGAGCCACCCGGAGACGGCTAGGGAGATTCTGTGTAGCTCGGCGTTCTCAGACCGGCCCATCAAAGAATCCGCTCGCTTGCTCATGTTTGAGCGCGCCATTGGCTTCGCTCCAAGCGGTGCCTATTGGCGCCAGCTCCGTAAGATCGCTTCCGTCCACTTGTTCTGTCCGAAGAGAATCTCGGGGCTGGAAGGAATCCGGCAGCACTTGGCTGAGGAAATGACGAAAAGAGTGTCGAAGGAAATGGAGGAGAAAGGGGTCGTGGAAGTGAGGGGGATATTCCAAGAAGGGTCGCTGAGGAGTATAACGGAGGGTGTTCTTGGTAATTGCACGAGCTCGCAAAGGGAGGAGCTAGGCCATATGGTTCAGGAAGGGTATAAGCTAATTATTCGGTTCAATCTGGAAGATTATTTTCCGTTTAAATTCATGGACTTCGGTGGAGTGAAGAGAAACTGTCACGCATTGGCGGGTCGGGTCAACAGGCTTGTGGGTCAAATAGTGGAGGAGCGAAAAATGAGTGAGAAATTGAACGGAGAAGAAGAGAGTGATTTGCTGGGAGCCCTCTTATCCTTGCCCAAAGATCAGAGGCCAAGTGATTCAGACATAGTGGCCATTTTGTGGGTAAACATTAATCTCTCACTTTCTTCTCCCCTCCTCACCAATTTATATCATCATATTTATAAAGGTAAAAGGAAACTTCACCTTCACACACACACAGAGACACACGTGTACGTATATACATAGCATATGATCAGGATGGTAACATAACAAACACCTTTACGTCTCTTTCTATAGATGTGATACGAGTAAGATATTTGATTACATTGTAGGAAATGATGTTTCGAGGAACAGATACGGTTGCGATACTTCTTGAGTGGATTGTGGCTAGGATGGTTTTGCACCAAGACATGCAGGCAAAAGCTCGTGAAGAAATCGATCGGTGCGTAGGACAAGACAATCATGTGCGAGATTTTCATATCCCAAGTCTCCCTTACCTGCAATCCGTTGTGAAGGAGGTTCTCCGACTACATCCACCGGGCCCACTTCTCTCTTGGGCCCGGCTTGCCGTCCACGATGTCCACGTGGGTAAAGTCCACGTGCCGGCCGGCACGACGGCGATGGTTAACATGTGGGCTATAACACACGATCCGGCTGTTTGGGAGGATCCCTTGGCCTTTAAACCTGAACGGTTCATGAAGGATGAAGTGCGCATCATGGGCTCAGACTTGAGGCTCGCACCGTTTGGTGCTGGGAGAAGGGTGTGCCCGGGAAGAGCACTGGGCCTGGCCACCGTTCATCTCTGGCTTGCCCAGCTTCTTCACCGTTTCTTGTGGCTTCCTATTCAACCTGTGGATCTTTCAGAATGCCTTAAACTTTCACTTGAACTGAAAAAACCTCTCCGATGTAAAGTTGTTCCTAGATTTAACACTACACCCTAAGCTCCCGAGCTTTCTTTATGAATTGTCGAGTGATGAGCATGTTTACCGGAAAAAAATGCTAAGCATGTTCAATCCCTTGTATAATATTAATAAAATATAAAATATGTATCAAGTCTCTTTATTAACGAATGTATATAGTGTTATAAGGACATTATTTTTTACAATGAATCTGGAATTAATTAAAGCCACGGAGGGCAAAAGCATCAATGTAGCTTACAGAAACTGAAAGCGATGCTACTAGTTAGCGTGTTTAGACTTGCGTCAACAACCAATAAAAGTCCGTACTTGAAACAATCATCCAATTCTCTGCACGTAATATAAGGAATGCATTATATGTAGTCTTATTATGTTTCTCTTAGATACATTGGATCCATATGACCATATGTATCCTCCCAGAATAATAAATTAATGATCCTTTTGTGACACATCTCTACGCTTAACCTTATCCAGAGTATTCGACTCTAGGAAACATCCAAACAAGAGACTGAGAGAAGGAGGACAAAAAACACTCAAGGCATTCATCCATCAAATCATCGTACCGAGTTCTTGCTGGCAATGTCCCACAACTGACCCACACTGATTCTCAACATCTTTGTGGATAACTGTGTGACGACAGTGTGTTTGGTAGACTTCTCGTGAGAAAGAAAAAAATTTTAAAATAGTTTTTATTGATTTTAAAATAGTTTTTACGGATTTAAAAATTGTTTTTATCTCGATTTACGTATTCTTAAACACAGGTGTAATTGTAACAATGAAATGGCTTAGCTTTGATCAACGTGTAATTAGATATTTATACATTATTAACATGGTCAATACAATATTATATCTTTCAACTTTACCCTTATTTTGATTTAGAAAATTTGTAATCAGGTCCCAAATAGAATAACTGATAAATAAAATATTTTAAAGATTTACAAAATTACCATAAAGTCCTAAGAGTAACTGCAGAAGTTGTCATTAACAACATTATCAACCTTCATTAACAATATCAGCAATTACTTCTGGAACCTTATAGTAATTTTGTGAATCTTTGAGACATTTTGCTCATTAATTCTCCCATTTAAAACTTGACCGTAAATTTCCTTTTGATTTTGCCTTAAATTTGAAATTAGTGATTTTAGTTCTTTAAATTTTAAATTATTTAAAATATTAATTTCATAATCTAATAAAAATACGAATTATTTTACTATTTGAAAAACTAAAATTACTGATTTTATATTCAAAGGATAAGAACAAAAACGAGAACAGCTTGCAAAGATTGCACTGACCTACATTTACACATCCCGAAATACATAACAGAACAAAAAGTGGTTAACTTAATAATTAAATAGCTATTCTACCTTTGACAAGCCGTTTCTGCATTTTTCCCAGCTGATCATCAAGCTAATTCTTTATGGCTCTTATTATGCATTTGTGACTGACTCACTTCATTTTTGCGTCTAAATCATCTAAAACAAGTTGGTAGAGTTGAATGTCTATTTGGCAACATTTAATTCGAATTTTGCTAATCCAATCAGAGATAACTCTTCCAACTAAAAGAAAGTAGGAACATGATCTAAAAAAAATAAAAACTAGATCAAATACCTTTGTCGCCGTTGATGGGTTTTGCATATGTATACAGGTGCAAAAGAATAATGCATTGCAGAAGCGTACTTGAATTTATAGATGAGTTTCTATCCTATTGTTGAATTATTCCAACAGCCGTCGCTTTCCTCCATCACCTTAGCCATCGCCCTCGTCGGCGGAGAAGAAGAGGTTCGGTGAGATGGAGAAGACTTGTCGCTGCCATCATCATCAAGATCTTTAAGCAGACGCTTAGACGCTGATGATCCTCCGTCCTCACATTGTCAAAGAAAGCAAGATGGTGCTGCAGGTTTGATGAAGGAGAAGATGGTAGAGGGTGAAGACAGAGAGGCAACGAGCCTGAAGAGGATCAGCCGAGGTTGAGGAAGATGAGTTCAAAATGAAGAGGAGAAAATTGTGAATATGTTAAAATGTAAAGGGTATAATAGTCCAAAAAATTGGGTTCAATCATTTTTCATTGAATTGGATTCTATAGGAATTGGGTTCCCCCGGATCAAATGGGCCTATTTTCAACTTTCCACCGGAATACTAAGTTCCAAAGCTCCATGTTCCCAAATATGTTATAAAATTTTTTGCTTGGAACCACGTATAAAACAGATTCTGTGAATGATA
Source organism: Vachellia pachyceras (assembly GCA_025593235.1). Taxonomy (NCBI): domain Eukaryota; kingdom Viridiplantae; phylum Streptophyta; class Magnoliopsida; order Fabales; family Fabaceae; genus Vachellia; species Vachellia pachyceras. The sequence continues at coordinate 14,532 of JANTPZ010114343.1, forward strand.
TCTTTAAATTTAACGGATTCAAATTGAATGTGATATGCCCAATTAAGTGCTTATATGATCTCTTTCATTAATCATATCAGAGATGGTTGAGGGTTTCTCACTGAAAAAAGTTTTATATGTTTAGTTTGATCTAGTTTTGGACAGAAATTCGCGGCCACGTGAATTGTTTAGCAAAATTCTAGACCTATTTATTAGTTTAAGGGCTGTTTGGTTCGCTGAATCTGGTGGAATCTTATGGAATGGAAGATAATGGAATAGAATGGAACAAAAAAAAATTTTAGGGTGTGCTGTTTGGTTGCACTGAAATGGAAAATAGGTTGATAGAAAATTTTTGTTTGATTGGGTTAAAATTGTAGGAAAGAGAATAGAAAAACTGTATCAAATGACTATACTGTCCTTAATGACAAATGTTGAATATTTTTTTATAAATATAAGTATTTATTAATAAAAATTCAAGGTATTTATATTTATTATTTATTATTTAATCATATAATATTTATTAATCATATATATTTACTATTAATTATATATATTTTAATTATATTTTTTTATTCATAAGATGTGGTGATATATCACCCCAGCTTCCCTCGTCTGCGTCTTCCTCCATCGTCTGCGTTTTCTGCCGTCATCTTCTTTCATCTTCGTTGTCTTCTACAGTGACATCTACTTCTTCGCCGATGATATGCATGCAATGTCAATCAACACAGTAAGAGCGTGCGCGCAGGAGGACACCAACAACGGAGAAGACGGTCTAGGAAGTGAGAGCAAGAGCGCGTAGGGGGTAACTTCGTCTTTTGGCTCTTCCATCTACTGACTGAATTTGGCTTCCCACCGTTTTTTGTGGGAAGAGATTTTCAAGCGTACGCTGGAAAATGGCTTCCCATGAGAAGTCATTTTCCGTTGCCTTCGTTGAACCAAACGGGCGCCGCCGATAAAAAATCACAATTTTCCTTTTCCATCGCCACATTTACAGCAAACCAAACGGGCTGCAAATTGGGGTCGATTTAGTCTAATTCTGGAGTCAATTTTGCTTTGAATTGGTTCATTCAATTACGCTCAACGGACTGTTCTAGTAAATTTCGGCCATGCGACATAACAAATATATTGCTTTGAACTAAACAAATATATTTTTTTTCTGAAAAATCAAATGAGCTCTGTAAATTTTATATAAATATGTTGTGTTATTATCTTTTTTTAAAAAGTTAACTACAATAATAAAATAAAAATGGAAAAATAGTGGCGGACTGGCAAGCTAACCCACCAGCCCATAAAAAAAGGGCCAAACGGGCTAGGCCGAGGCGGGTTGGCACGCAACCTGCAGGCCTGCCCCATTTTGCCAGCTCTTCTAAAAAATGCATTTTAAATCGTGACTTCAAAATTCAAACTCATGCCATAAACATGAAAACTCGGTCGTGATTTGAGACACTCTACCTACATTTTATTTTCCATAATTTTATAACAACATAAAATAAAAATATATATATGTATATATATTATTCGATGAGATTTATTTTTTCTTCTCACTTTCCACCAAAAATCATTTTTAAAACGTTTATTTAACTAAATTTTTATTTTTCAAAATGCATTTTGAACAAAGGTTACTTCCCAGAATACATGATGGTAAAAAATCATTCTCCTCGTAGTTTCCCAAACAGGTGCGTAGTCCAAAATAATTTGCGCATACATCTTACTTCAATTGCAATTATGCATGGTGTAATGTTATAAAAAAATTGGGTTACCCTACTATGTTGCTATAGGGACTTTCTTAAAGAGTTTCAAAAAAAAAAAAGCTGGCTAAAGATCAGAAGATGGGGGTAATTCATTAATTTTTAAAAGTCCGGGACAGAATTGAAAATTTAGGTAAATCATGGGGCCTAAATATCAACATTTCTAGTTCTATTTGATGAAGATGAAGTGCTTGGGGAAGTACATGTTGCATATAAGTTGAAATAAAATTCCTTTTACATACTTTATTCGACTAATGTAATGGGTTTGTTTGGCAAAGAGTTAAACAAAGCTAAAAGCATGTTCAACAATGTTTTTCCGTAAAATGAGATAATCCCTCCACATATTTACCTCAACTTGTATAAAAGTACTTCTTTAACGCGTTTCAGACAAACTCATTATCACCTTCCAACGAATTCCCAACGCAAATTTAGCAAGTGAAATCAGTATCCACAACTTGAAATTTGAAATTTTTGGAGGCCCCCCCTCGACACGTGATTCTCTGACAGAGCGAGTATCGATCTATATATAATACTCCCGAGCACGTTTCAAATTTCAACTTCAATTTTATAAAGCAGTAGTTTCCAAATTTCCGTGGAAGAGGGGAAAAACAGTGCGTGTTATTTATCCCTTCACCCCTCTCTGTTCAGACAAAAATAGTTTTCGATCCCGCATCTTTTTCCTTCTCATTTTATCATTTTCTGCTTGGAGGGTGGTACAGGCCAAGCAGAAAAGGGAGAGAAGCAGAGGAAGCGAAAGAGAAAAGGAAAAACTAAGTTCATTATTCAACAGTTCTTCACATTGCAAGGCCTTGGTTATATACCCCTTTGAGCACGTGACGAACTATGGTTTACAGAGCAATGGCCCCTTAACAGAATAACAACGCACATGGCGTCATAACTAACTTAGGCGCCACGTCATTCACCCACTGGACTGACCATAACAGAATTCAGCTAGCTACACACTAAGACACCAGACTCTAAAGCAAACAACATAACGAATACATCAATCTTTAGAAATGACACGTAACAATACTCCCCCCTTGCAGCAGATCCTTGTCCTCAAGGATAGATGGGTGAGGTCTACGTCAACTAGTAACAGGGAAATGTGGAAACTGATGGCGAATATCAGCAATATCTTCCCAGGTAGCGTCCTCTTCGTGTGTATGCTTCCACTGGATCAGGAGTTGAGTAATAGGAAGGTGCCCACGACGAACTAGCTTGCGCCCTAGTATTGCCACAGGTTCACATACCAGGTGGCCATCGTCATCGACCAAGGGAAGTGAAGAGTCCACGATAACACCTGGCCGAGGCGAACGTTTCAGCAGAGAGACATGGAACACGGGATGAATTTTTGTCTCCGGGGGCAAGTCGAGCTCATAAGCAACCTGGCCATTTAGCCGTAAAACCTCATAAGAACCAAAATAACGAGCAGCCAACTTATGGAGGCGAGAGTTAGTCAGTAGAGTTCGGCGAAACGGTTGAAGCTTCAAGAAAACCATATCCCCTGCAGTGAATTCTCTGTCAGTGCGGTGCCTGTTCGCCTGTTGTACCATACGATGCTGCGCTCGCTGCAAATTATGCCGGAGAAGTTGAATGGTGGACATGGGTAACATGTAGTGAAACAGAGGTCTGAGGTAATGCTTGCATGACCCATGGTAGAACTTGTTATGAGTGTCGACAGGTAGAATCGCGGGCATGCATTGGAACTTTTCGAGTAGTATCTGGGACACCTCTTGTTCTGATGGATCAATATCGGCTTTCACGGAACCTGCACGGATTACTTCGGCGTCGGAGGGAAAACCATCTTTGAGCTCCAAACAGAGACTATCACTATCCAACTTGAAATTCCATTTCTTGGTCTCGTTGTTTCGAAACGATCTTATAGGTAACTGATTGGTGACGACGATTCTGTTTTCTTGCGGAACAGAGGGGACAATATCGTCTGAAGTCGTACCGGAATCGGCGATGTGGCGGCCTTCGAATTTGGGCTCTACTCCAGGGTGCATCATGTCCTGTAGGATTCGAGTAAGATGAATCTTCGAGTGGAGAAAGATGGATTTGCGTGTTGCTACGTCACCTTGAGTCGTAGGTCTCGCTGAGGATTCTCCAAAGGCACGTTTCGCATCGATTGAGAGAACACCACATGAAGATGGCCTCTCCACATCTCTAGAAAACAGATATGAAGCCGCGAAGGACGTTGAGACAGAGCTTGAAAGAGCCGCCATTGCAAACTCCGTTGAAAACGTGAAGCTTGCTTGCAGTCCAGCAATGGCGATCATCGTAGGGGAGCCGAGCATCGCCATGATTGAAACCATATAGAGGAATGTGAGTTGCCGAGATGTATCCCTGGCAGAGCATGAACCGAAGCAGCATTCAACGTGGTTGATCCTATCGAAGGATCGAGTATGCACATCGGAGGATCAACTCTCTGGCGCCATCGCCAGAGATCGGCTCTGATACCAGTTTGGTACAGACCAAGCAGAAAAGGGAGAGAAGCAGAGGAAGCGAAAGAGAAAGGGAAAAACTAAGTTCATTATTCAATAATTCTTCACATTGCAGGGCCTTGGTTATATACCCCTTCGAGCACGTGATGAACTATGGTTTACAGAGCAATGGCCCCTTAACAGAATAACAACGCACATGGCGTCATAACTAACTCAGGCGCCACGTCATTCACCCACTGGACTGACCATAACAGAATTCAGCTAGCTACACACTAAGACACCAGACTCTGAAGCAAACAACATAACGAATACAGCAATCTTTAGAAATGACACGTAACAGAGGGAAATTTTCTAAAACAATTTCCGGACACTGAAGAGTTAAGAGGTTTTGAGCTCATTCCCCCATCGCTAAAAGGACTCATAAGGGTTAAGTTCTTACAGGTTTGCTTCTTACGAGCAGTTTCCGTTCTATATATTATATCTTGGATTGCTGGACAGAGTCAGTATGGCGCTTGCTTTTGGAGCTTCTTGCTGTTGATTTTTGTCTCAAGTGATAAATTTGTGTGTTTGAGCTTGTTTATTATTTAGCCCCGCCAAGTGTCTTCAAGATATTCTTTAGAATGTCGCTTCTTTAGGGTTTCATTTCGATTCAGTTGGATTTAAGTTTTACCGCGGTCTGCACTTCTGTTGGTACTGACCTGGCCGTGGATACTCTCACAGCGATGTTATATGATCAATTTGGTGCGATCTGGATTTTTTTTTTTTCCATTTCTCAGCTCGTAATCTGGGGTTGATTTGATTTAGGGTGCAGAGTCCTACTACTTGGATGATTATTATTCTAATTGATGATAGTTTGAATGGATATTGTATTTATGATTGTTGCTTTGGAACAAATTTTGAGCTTGATCAAGTTTTTTATTTATCTTTTGTCCTGCATGATTGAATAATTTAGCTACTAAGGCAAACTCGAGTCTTAATTTGATTTATTTCTCCAGGATTTATATCATTTGCTTTCGTCCTTGTTGGCATTGATTGGGATCTCTTCGATGTTAAAGAACTGATTGTCTTTAAAACACAGAAATCGGAATTTATATTCATTTCTTACCAGTAATACGAGCATGTCTCCTGATCTTTTATCAAACCAGGATGACAAATTAAATATCTTTTCATTTATGTTAAGGTGTCTTTCTTGCTTTAGTGAGTCCCAGTTCTCTTAATCTTGCAGATAAGGAGCCTAATGCACTGACTGTTATGTTGCTTTGCTTTAAATGTTCAATATTCTTGCAATGATCTTCAATCATTTCCCTTGAATGCATGCTATATTCGGGAACTTTATTCTCTGCATTGGTTCCTCTTGCAAAATCTAACCAGGTCTTGGGACATCTTCACAGTGCGGAAATGCAAACCAAGAAGAAAGCTACTGGGAGAAATGGTAGCATTGTGTTAGTCCTAGGATTTCAAGAGCACAGCGGAAGGTCTCTGAAAATGTTCAAGAAGTAGAAAAGAATGTCACTGACCTAATTACATCTTCAAATAGAAAGAAGAAACCTGGTAAGTCACTAGTTACTGGTCAATTTATTTTTTTGTTTGATTCGTTTGAAAGTAATCCAATAACACTATCTATTTAAGTTTACCTATTGTATCTTTTATATCTTGTTATTCTACCTCATTGTGATATCTGATGCATAATGAGGTTGCTCCTCCTTCAATAATTAATCTGATTTATGCTGATAAATTTTTATATGAAGTGCTGCCGGTAGAATGAATTAATCAATTCTCCACTATTATCGGAATGATTGATGATTAATAATTAATGATTTATTTGAAATGTGCTCGTGTTAGATTAATTCTACTCCAAAATGATATTTCTTCAAACAATTTAATGGCCAATAAAAATAATTGTATTTTTCTTTGCCGTGCCTTTCAGTCTGTACTCTTAAGAAGAAAGGTGCTGAGCCAATTCCCTTGACAGATTTGAGGAACAGGTATGGCAGGGTACATCATGACGCTTCCAATGCTTGTTTGGCAAATGATACAGTTGATGGGGCTTCATTAGGTTTGTTGGTAAGTTAATTTGATAATCTTTCAACGTGTCTGTCTGGGATTTTCTGCCAAGTTTCTCTTTTTGCATGTAACCCATTTTACTGACCATTTTATACAAATTGCCAAAGGATACAGTCCCCTTGACAAAATTGTTCTAGACAGGGAAGTGAATATCTGAATTTCCTGCATATGATTAGCATGTTAGATGCAAATGCTTTATAACATAAGGGAAAATTATTATTGTTTTAATATTATTCTGATCTGAAATAAGGTTCTAGGGTTGTGACAAGCAAGCCATGCATTTGGAGTCTGGGACTATATTTTCTCCTGGTTTTCACACATTGAGAGGTTCTGGAGGACAAGTTGATAGAGGTAAATGACTGTTGTTTTTAGTTATTCTTTGTACCGGCTTCTTTTCTCTTGTTGACTCTGTAATCATAGTAATTCAGTTATGACTTATGACATTTTATAAAATTTTGATTGATATTTTTTTTTTGTTTTTCTCTAGTTGATTTTGTCAAAATTTTTCAGAATGGGGACCAGAAAAACATATCTACAGATGAAAAAATAGAGTTGCCTAAGAATGATGCTGTAGATGGTCAAGTTAATAAAGAATCTTGCATTTCAATGGAAGTAGACACGAGCGATCCATCCAACTACAACACATTGGGTTGTGGTGATCAGATGCTGGGCACAGAAGATATCAGTGGTTGTAGTTCTGAATATGATGGAAATGGAGAAGTTTCTTTGACTCACCCGTCTGATAAAAAGTCAAAGCTGGAATGTGTTGATGAGCATGGTCAGGACTACATATCTTCTGATCTTTGCCAAGAGGATGACGAATTTTCTGATTTTGATGAATTCAATCCTTACTTATTCATAAAGACCCTACCTGATTTGTCATCAGTGGTTCCAACCTTCAGACCACTGTTACTACCCAAGCAGACACGAAGCTGCCCACCTACCACTCTTGTGCTGGACTTGGATGGTAATAAAGTCAAATTACATGCCTATTTTGAATTTCATGCACAACTCTAAAAAAACAATTTCATAAAAATTAAAGATTTGGTTTGTTTTATTTGCATTTTGAAATATTAGTGTTACTGAAGCTCCTTCAGCTGTAATCTCTCTTTTTCTTGGTCTTGAAAGGAATGACTAAACATTTTGTGCTTTAAATTTTGCTAACAGAAATTGCCATTTTCTTTAAAGAATTAACTACCATTTTGTCCCTAGATGGTTTATCGACATCCTTTAGTCCTAATGTTTATAAAGTTGATCAGTTTTGGCCTGGCGTAAGACTACATCATTTGAGTAAAAATTGCTTTTATTACTTGGCATGAGGACCTTCAATGGTTAATAGATTTTTGGTTAGCTAAAGGAATTTTCTCTTTCTTTTCAATTATGATAATAATAATTATTGTGTCAAGCTACGGGTTGAACTATTTTTGTACTTTGAATAGTGATTGAGGTTTTTTTATTTGCAGAAACTCTGGTGCATTCTACCCTTGAACCATGTGAAGATGCAGACTTCACATTTCCTGTTAATTTTAATTTTGAAGAGCATACTGTCTATGTCCGCTGCCGTCCCCACCTTAAAGATTTCCTGGAGAGAGTTTCCCGTCTGTTTGAGATTATAATATTTACCGCCAGTCAAAGTATATATGCTGAGCAACTTCTAAATGTGCTTGATCCAAAGAGGAAGATTTTTCGCCATCGTGTATTCCGTGAATCCTGTGTTTACGTGGATGGAAACTACCTTAAGGATTTGACGATTCTTGGCCGTTATCTGGCACGTGTTATAATAGTTGACAATTCTCCACAGGCATGGTAGTGGTGTTTCTGCCCTCTTTGAGGTCATTTCTGTAGTCCGTATGGGTGATTATTATTTTTATGCTCAATTAGAGTTTTGGATGTAAAGTTTAGCTGAAACAAGTTGTCCCTCTTCAGGCGTTTGGGTTTCAGGTGGATCATCTTAGCCTTGTGGAGGAAGGCAAGACCCGAAGGCTTTGGGTCGAGGATGGTCTACTTCTCACTAAAGGCCAGCGTATTTATGTGCCTTCTCATGACAACCTTCGAAGGGAGCCTCCCACCAAGGTCACTGAACTAAGATCATTTTTTGACCTAGTGAACTATTACCGCCGGTTCATCAAAAGCTATTCTGCTGTTGCCGTTCCACTCACGATGGAATACCAATCGAGAGTTGGTTTGACGGTCGCTCAGATCAAGAATTGATTTTTTTACTTCCGTTTCTGGAGAGCTTGGTTGATGTTGATGATGTTCGCCCACTAATTGCAGAGAAGTTCAATCTTCGGGAGAAAATTGCTGCTGCTGTGCATCCTTCTTTAATTTCAAATGGAGATCTCCTATCGAGTCTTCAGTATTCATCATGGGTTGTACAATATTGAAACTCGATAAAACGATGTCTCCTTTTCAACTTGTAACATTCTTAAATAATGACGCTAGCAACAGTATCCTGTAATGTTATGCTGTCGAGCCAAAAAAGGAAAAAACGGAAAATTATGGCCAGATATGGTGGGAATGCTTTCTTTTTTATTGGCTTGCCTTCAAAATTTCCCAAATGCTTTACATATTTATGCTTTGTTGATGGACTTCCCTTGCGGATTCTATTAGTAATAACTAAGGACTGCTATTTCATTCGGGGGAAGAAAAAGAATACATGCAATTCTTACAATCTATTGCCACAGCGTAAAATTTTATCATAACGGTGAAATATGAAGTCAATGTTAATACGATATTTTATTTCTGTTTTCATATTGGGGTATGTAGAATATACAATTGTCTTAACTCTAAATACTACCGGGGTAGATGATTAATTTGTAATTCGTAAATATTAAACTAATTTAGTTGCTTCTTTAAATTGTGTTTAGATGAAAATTTCTTGGTATGTGAAATTAACAAAGATGTTTTAAAAAAATATGAATTTTGAAGATATTTGATTTTTAATGTATTGTTTGCGGTATCAAATTACATCCGAGAAAAGTGCTAAAAATATGTATATAAATCACGATTACTATTTTTCCTTCCCTTTCTAAACAGGACGGTAGGGCCTACGATTGTCCGATCAATTGGCGCCAAGGCAACCTACCAGAACGCGTGACCAACAGAAACTACTCGAGTCCGGCCTTGCGCTGCGGTTATCACCTGAGTCACGAATTGCTTGCTGCATCATGCTTAGCCTATAAATAACAACCCAGCACTAGCTACTTCGTCTTCCCTGTCCCGCCATATTACATTCAAAATATTCCACACATTGAGCAAATTCTGAGTTCTTTTCTTCCATCCTTCTTATTTTTTCTCAGTAACTCCTGAATTTCGCAATAACAGCCGAAACCATGGTGATAACAGAAGCCTCTCTGAATATACTGTTCTTTCAATTTGATCCTCTCGTGCATTCTGAATTTCCGTTTCATTCTTTCAGGTCGTTACCCAGAAAGTCAAGGAAGCTGAAATCACTGAGCAGGATTCGCTTCTTCTTGTAATCGTCGATCATCCTAGTTTCAGTAGCATTTCGTATTTTTGCATTTTTTTTTCTATCCAAGTTTCCTGCGCAAACTATTTTGAAAGTCTGTGCTTATGTTCCCCCTGCTTCGATTTCTGATGGTTGTAATTTATTTCGTCAAGTGAATTTAGATTTCTTAGTAGAATGTAGTTATAGACTTTACCTTGTATTTCTTCTATTATCAAGTTCAAGCTTAATCTGAGAGGTCTCATTTGCTGCCACGAGTAGCCTATAGTTACGAAAGATATACGGTTTTGTCAAATGTTAATGTTAGGCGGGATCTAAAACTAAAGAATTCGTGATCCATAACTTTAATCTTTCTATGATTATCTCCGAGAATATTACTCTCTGCAAAAGCAGAGTTGGTTTGAAGTTTGAACCGGTTGGTGCTCGCTTCCCTTTACGGTCTCCTTATCAGACTCGTTAGGACAGGAGTTCTTAATAACAAGAATTTTGAGTGGATTCCATTGGATACTTACTCATATGAAATTAATTTGACAGACGAGGAACTTGCTTCGAATTGCCATATTTAATATTAGTTACATCAGAGGTCTATTTCCTGAGAAGTATTTCAACGATAAGTCTGTTCCAGCTCTTGGTAAGTCTATCTTTAATAGCCCGTCCATTATCCTATGATTTCAATTGAGTCTTCTAATGTTTGTTGGCTGATTCCTTAAAATTCCTGACAAAAACGACAGAGATGAAGATAAAAAAGCTGATGCCATTGGATGCCGAATCTCGCCGACTTATTGATTGGATGGAGAAAGGCTCGTTTATTTTTATCTCGTTGAATTTTTCCGATTTGATTTTTGTGATTCGTTTTGAATTGGAAGCTATCTGGTCTCTTTTTAGTAAATTGCAGGAGTATACGATGCTTTACAGAAGAAGTACCTGAAGACACTTTTCTTTTGTGTGTGTGAGACAGTTGATGGACCGATGATTGAGGAATATGCATGTAAGCCTCTGGCTGTCGGATTACTGTAGTTATTGGGATCTCGTTGAAAAGTTGGCTGAGAAAAGAAACCTGCCGACTTATTAATATTAGGATAACTTCGCAAAATGTTAATGGCAAAATGTGCATTCCAATCTTATGTTTATTTTTTCTACTGCAGTTTCCTTCAGCTATTCGGGTTCCGACAACCAAGATATCTCCATGAATATCAATCGCACTGGAAACAAGAAGCAGGGCGGGACATTCAAAAGTAACAGTACCACAGAAATTACTCCCCAGCAGATGAGGTTACTTTCAAAAGAAAATTTACGTTAGATCCAAAATGGACATGTTTCGAAACCTAGTAATCAAATATTATTTTGTGGCATGATGGCGTCTTCAGGAGTTCTGCTTGTAAAATGATTCGAACACTTGTTCAGTTGATGAGAACTCTGGACAAAATGCCCGAAGAGGTAAATAAGTTCAGACGCTTTGCTTGATACAGCCATTTTTTTAACACTTCATTCTTCCCTTTAACGGTCCAATAAGTCTGAGATATTGTGCTCTATTCCGTCCTCAGCGTACCATATTGATGAAGCTCATTTACTATGATGATGTGACGGTATGCTTCTGATCATGGACCTCATGTCAGTTCCTTAGTATGCTTCTAGTATGTTTGAGTTGTAGAAATATCTCGAATACAAATTCGGCTTTGGTGATTGTTAACTTGAGAAATATTTAACGAGATTGTGACAAAAAGGCCAGATGTTATGTTATATGACGACGGTACGGCAGAATGTAATATAGAAGCATTAACAATTTCTATCCTTGCAGCCTGCAGATTATGAACCTCCATTCTTCAGGTGTTGCACAGAAGAAGAAGCTCGCTGTCCATGGACAAAAGGTCCATTGAAAATGGAGGTTGGGAGTGTAAACAGCAAGCATTTTGTGTTAGCTCTCAAGGTAAGGAAGGATCATGGTCACAGCTTGCTTTAAAATCCATTTGTCTGCTTTCTGTTTACGGTTTCTTATTTAAACTTATATAGGTAAAGAGTGTTCTAGATCCCTGTGAGGATCAGAATGAGCAAATGCAAGACGATTATATGAGCTCTGGGGCTGATTCCACACAGAGGGACGAGTTTTTTGATTCAGACAGTGAGGTAAGCGAGGATGTTGCTTGATATAAAGCATTCTTAAAATTCTACCTGACTGAAAGTTCACTAAAGCAGCCGAGTTCGGAAAATTGTGTAATTTTACAATTATCAGGTTGACCATACTCAAGGGAATAGATATATAGTCGCTCCAATAGGTAATGGCCATTCAGCACATGTTTTTCCTTTCATTTACTCAACTCCGTTTTAATATGCAAACCAGTTTGTATCTGTTACCGCAGAAAAACAACCACAGGTAAATGATGGCGTGGGTGACCAAGGTAAATTTGACCTTCTAGACTTTATTGAATTAAACTATCCTTCCTTACCAATATCTGTTTCTGTCAGGCATGTTTATAGGTACTGATATACGATCCAGAGGATGCATGTGTTTTTGTCAACTGCTGTCTATTGCGTGTAGTGTAGGCATCGATGTAACTGTGCATGTTTTCTTTTACACACAGGAATAGTTTACTTTAACGTATAATGGACTTTAGATCTGTTTGAATGCCTCATGACCTTCGATTTTTCACGCAGAAAATACACAGGATTCTTTGGAAGATGAGCGACAATTGGGCCGGGTGAAGGAGTGGATTCATTATTGCCACCTTGACAATGTTGAGCTTACTGACGTTCTAGCAAATTTTCCAGAAATTTCAGTGGTAATTTTTTTAATCTTCTGATCTTCATAAAATTTGTCTTATTTTTTCTGGTCATTTTTATATTATCGTTTAAATCTTGCTATTTCGTTTTATATAAATTTTTTAATATTTTACCATTTTATGTCACATTCAATCTCAATTTGAATTTTGATCATGGCAGGTTTTAATTGAAGGTATAAGACTTTAACCATCACATTAGAACGGTGCGGTAAATTCCATTGCTTGACAAATTATGTTGTTATGGTGATTAATTTTGATGGGTTACTCAGAGATCATGGATAAGCTTGTTAAGGAAGGCGTGCTATCTGAAACGGGAAAGGATACCTACACCATTAACAGGCAAAAGGTGAACTGTTGCTCTCAATTCTAAAAGTGCATTCTTTCTGATTATTTTTTAATTTGGCTTGATAAAACTCCTCAGAAATCTGATGAGTATGAGTTCTCAACTGTGAAAGAAGAAGCTGACGATCAAACTATTCAAGTCATTGATGAAGCTCCCCATGTTCAAGATAACCTTTACATGAAAGTGAGTTTAATTTTACTTCATTCCCAGAAATCTTGGCGGACTTTCTTGGTATATATTACCTGTAGTTGCTATAATACATACAACTAGTGCTCAAAGATAATATACTATTTCTTATTCGTAAAAAAATTGAATATGATATGTGCGTGTCTGTCCTGTAACAACTTTTTATAGAATATATCAGCTAACTCAGGAGTCAAAATCTCAGGCTCTCTATCATGCTCTACCAATGACCTATGTGTCAGTCGCAAAGCTTCAAAGCAAACTTGAGGGAGAAGTAAACCAGACAGACGTGCGCAAGATAATTCATAAAATGGCTAAGGATGGGTTCATTGAACAGAAAGGCAACAAAAGATTGGGTATTAAACAAACGATCTAAGAATAATCCTTTATCTTATCCTTGCTTATTTCCTGTCTTTTTAATGAATACGTCGTAAATCAGGGAAACGTGTGATTCATTCTGAGTTGACTCAGAGGAAACTGATGGAAGTCCAGAAGGCTCTGATGGGTACTACTGTTGAGGCAATGGTATTGACTGCAGAGTTCTCTGTGTGTGTGTGTGTGTGTGTGTGTCTTTTATTGGAACGTCTGTTTACCTCTTTGGTATATTGGAAATTTCTCAGGAATTAGATCACAGTGAACCAAATAGTAAGTCCAAGCCTATTAGTTTCCATGCAAATGGTAATGGTTAATGAATTAAGTTCAATCACCGATTCTGCAGATTTTTGATAATTTAGCTCTTACTGGTGTAATTTCCTTTCTTGGTAATCAGGAAGTAACAACAGGGAGGGATCCACATGTGGTGTCCTCCACTCCATTGGATCGGATCTAACGAGGATGAGAGTTAGATCTGACATCAACCAAACTGAGTCTGCCAGGAGTGCTCAGAAGGTGAGAGAATTGGGGAACACTCCAACCAGCAGGGTTGAGGCAAGTTACCTACATTAAGCTTCCACTGCTCAATATTGTGGTTCATACTGGTCATTCTCTATATATGTCTCCGCATATTTCTGACAAGAACTTTCTGTTTTTTGGCCCGGAAATCACAGCCTGTAGCTTCTAGGGAGAGTTTTGCTCCAGGAAAAGAGAACAGCATAGCAAACGAACGTTCAACTATAAACCAGTGTAACGAAGTTGAGACTCTTCTCTGTAGTAATAACTCTCAGGACAAGCGATCCAGGAAAACAAGCACGGTAATCTACAGCTTCCTCTTTCCTTTTTAATGCCATGTCAATTTCTGACTAATGCAAACAACTCTTCCGGTATTTAATGTAGGACATGTTTGTAGACGGTAGTCTTCTTAAACGTTTACTGATCTAGACTTTCTTTTCTCCCTTCTTTTGCAGGTCAAGGACCCTATCCATCAATATTATAAGCGCCAGAGATCTCAAGTTCAGTGAACCTGCACTCGTCCCCCATCCTGGCCTCCACTAGTTTGTTTGGATTGGCGGAGTACAAATTTAACTCCAGCCTTCTTTTCTTCCCACGCCGTAAACAATATGTCATGATAGTTCACTATTTACATCGCTCTTATATAGGTAGTGGCAGCGTCAAAACTTACTTAGCCAGTAGTACAGAATTACCATGCACGGTCAAATTCTTGTGTCTATAGTCCTCTGGCTGATGACTTCATTGTGATTGGCCCATATATAGTTAAGATCGGAGAAAAGACAAAAAGATTATATCAGTTCGTGGTGTTTAGTTTTAGTATACTATTGCTGATATTTGGCTTTACATATTATTATAATGGCCATCCGTAGGTGCGAGGCAATTAAGAAGCATGTAGTTTGCCAATCACCCTATTTTCATGAAGTTTTGTGAAACTACCGTGATTTCATGTCATTCTTTCCTAAGGTAATCATTTTTTTAATACCAAAAGAGCATCTAGTATGTAAAATAAGAGTCTACCTATAAAAAAAGTATGTAAAAATATTTTTTATGAAATTGACTATCTATATATATTATAAACAAAAATAAATAAAAATAATATCACTGACAATAATAGATATAACAAATATTACATACCATCTTTTAGAAAGGAAACATAATATTTTTACAATATGAAATCAATATTACGAAAAATTCGAAACCATACCAATTATTGTGTTGTGAATTAATAAATATTATTAAAATAACCTTTCCTATATCTTTTCAGTAAAGGCTATTGTCTTGGAGGTTACTCGTATGAATTTTTTTATCTATTTTCGTGAGATAGTCTACACTGCAGCCATAAATTTGTCCTCCCTCTGCATAAAAAGGTTCCCATCCATTTCTCAACTTCTGAATTGAGGTACGTGCAAGAAATAGCCACGTGGTACCCAGAAGCACCCTATTCCGAGCCAAAAGCGCAAAAAGATCCACTGGGCTTATTTTATGTAGGCCCCATGCGAATACCGACTGCCACCGATTTTAGTTATGAGATTCTTGAAATGATTTTTCACCTGAGAGGCCTATATAAAGCGAATCGCATTTCTTCTTCAGTGTGTAAACTGAGAATTCTGTTACTCTGGGAGTGAGAAAACACTGTTGAAATATCTGTGACTAGCAGTTTCAACGCAAAAATCAATGGCTTCCAGCACGCTTTGCTATGATATAGCTCGTTCTTCTTCTTCTTCTTCTTGAAGCTTTCTTCAGCAAAATGTTTATTTCTTTCTTTTCGTCGAGATTATAATCACTGTAAGGTTTACCTTAATGTCTTGCAGTCGGAGATTGAGGTTGAGGGTCCAGAACTGAGGCACCTTGGATTTGTGAGGGCCATTGCCATTGGAGCTTTTATCTGTGCTTCGAGTCTCTATGGTTACGCATAGCGGAACCATAGGATTCTGACGTTGCCTGCTCGAATGGTGTAGGTCCCTTTGCGGTCCTGTCTGCAACAGATTTCAAAACTTGCCTGACGATCTCTTGGTTCTCGCTGACACTATTGTATTTTACCTTCGTACCACTCTCAGTTCTCTGGATCCTTTTGTTCTAATTCTCGGATAAGATAATCAACGTGACTCATATTAGATGTCTGAGTCTGAGATCATGGATTCTTGAGCGCTCTTCATAACATATACTTTCTTGGATACAAACTTGTTCTCCGTTAGAATACAGCTAGAGAACCTTTTTTCCGTTTGGCCATACTGATTGAAGAAGAGGAAATGCGGATAAAAACTTATCGATACCATTTAAAGATGTATGTCTTAAATATTTTTAATCTGGATATCGGATCAAGAAGTTAATCTTCTCCATGTACTGAACTGGCAATAAAATATTACGACAAACTGGGACAGTAGGTCTATTCTATATGGTTTTAGGTGGGACGTCTCCTTGTATCGATGACTATTGCATTGAATGGTAAGGCAGTGATAGCTTCTAATGAGGCTCGAGCCAGAGGGCCCCAGTCGGGTGCACGCTACGCTGGTGCAGAGTGTGGGAAATTTGTGATATAACAAGCATGGCTAAGCCGTGGGTTTACTTCAATCGGTAGGCCGGCTTGATTCGAGCAGGGGCCGGCTTATTGGCGCTTGCGGTATCGGCTTACTGGTCAAGGAATTACAACACATTCATAAAGTACGGTGCCAGGAGGGGTTATCCTGTCGTGAGGCATTTGCCTGCCATGCCCATGAAGGCAATAGCGAAGGCTGTTCTTCAGGAATCGCGCCAGCCACAGGGGTAGATGTCTGCTGCTTCTAGGGACGCAACAGCATCAAATTGAGCATCTCACTGCAAGCAACTTCTTTGATGGCATCATACGTAATACTCATCCACACTTGGATCTGGTGATCTTTGATGTGACACTGACTTCACTCCGGGTATTAATAGCGCCCAATCGTATCAGAGTGGTATCTACCTGATGTTTCCTGGTTGGGGAATACGTTTTCACGTTCATTTTCGTACCTCTCACAGATAAAAGACCAGTAAAACCAGATACCCAAAAATAGCCATGACAACTCGTAATCGGTCTCGCAGTGTGTGCTCATCACTGGATCACGCCTGTTGGTCAGCATGAATAAACACGTCTATGGCACTTTTGCCTGGTCAGTGCTTATCTTAGCAGCCGCAAAACACACAAGTTTGCCAACACATCAAGTTTACGTGCTTCTACTGACTCGTACTAACTTGCGAATATTGTTGATAACATCATTGCCTAACTTTAAAAAAAGAGAGAACTCTTTATTTAAAGCTATAATATAACTCCGGTGAAATTATTTACTTGGATGTATGAAGGTTAATAAACAAATATTAAGGGAACACTAAAGTGTACTTTCATGTTTAACCTTCCAAGTTTATTTCAAGTTTACAGTTTAGTCTCATGAGCATATAAAGTATGTTTTTAATCATTTAATCACAATTTGAATTAGCTAAGTTAACATTTTCTGTTAAATGAAACTCATAATATTAAGATTCATCAAGACTAAAAATACACTTCATATACTTACAGGACTTAACTAAAAATTTAGTATAAACTAAAATTAAATGCCAGTATTCGCTAGTTAAACAAATCTCAACTTACATACATAACCGCATCACTGAAACTGCACCTAAGGCTTCGTTGATAAAAGCCCTGCCAATATGCAAGAGGCCTTAACACCTTAAAAACGATCAGTGAGATTCTGCTCGATGGCTTAATCACTTAATTAGCTCAGGTGATTAATACTCCTCCATTCTTTAACATAAGACCCACTTTATATTAAGGACTGAAGGAGCACTAAACACGTTACACAATCATAACTCAGTTGAATTATCTATATACGCTATGCAGATGGCACGATAATTAGTCTGAACATTTTATCAAAGAAAGTACGTCCGATTCTTTCATATAGTAACAGTAACATGGAACCTTATTTCAAATAAGGGCAAAGAGGAGCAAGTCATTTGAAACCTCTGCAACAATACAGGAAATTAATAGCATAAATGAATACAGTTCATAACCCCACTTCTTTCTTCTGAAAATTTGTGACAAATTCAACACTCCTGCATTAAAAAGAACGGGTAAAAATGAGCATATGGCTATAAGACAATTGCAGAGAAAAATTGTCACTTCAGAGAAACCTTTTCCATTTGAATCAAAAGTAACATGCGTGAACACTAACATAGGTACAAAAGATGGAATGTCAAGGCACGGCAACATCACGAAATTGTTGGATGCAAATCCGATACGATATAATTCAAATTTTTAAGTTTTCACATATCACAAGATTGTTTTAGTCAACTGGATATCACATATCTCAACAGATACAATAGCACCGTTACATAAAAAGACAAAACACTAGCTCCAAATTCCTGACACATGGTAATTAAACACATATTTTTAGCAACTACAGTCCAACCACAAAAATAATTTCGACTCCCTACTTCTGGTGATCAAGTAGAGAGTGCAGAAAAAAAATAACAGCAAGCAATTTACCTTGTGTGCAGGAAATGGAAAAGCTTTGTTTCTATCATTCGAGAGAAGGCTACACAGATACACACAACTACTGCATTGACGGTTACATGAATTTAAAAATTCTCAGAGCTAGGAACAAGTCACAACTTCAGAAACCTTATATGGAGCTATGAAGGATTAATTTTGCCATGGTATTTGTTTGTGTGGGAATTACTCTGCGCATCCTGATCTTTAAATTTCTGGACAGTTTGTGACAAATTTCAAGTTGACTTTTGTGCTTATCATCCTTACACTACCTAGAGTGGATGCAACACACAAGTTTTTTTTTTAATTTTCTTTTCTTAAATCAAAACAACCAACAATGTCCTTGTTTCTTATAATCAACACAAAATCATCAATCAAGACAGCAAAGTGCCCAGAAAAGTCCAAAATCGACAGACACTTCAAAGGTATGCGGATGAAGAAGAATATACCTCATTTAGATGAACCACCGATTCGCTGGAGCACGTCGTCATAAGGGTCCCTCCGACCAGGAGTTTGACTAATTTGAGCATCCCAAGCGAGTTGAGAATTATGGCGCTCGAACGTCCAAAATCCATAAGGTCGCAGAGGGTAGCTCCACATCTCTTTCGTCTTCTGGCACCTATCCTTCACCGAATAAACGTGTTCTCTGAATTTGCGATCCCTTTCCTTCGGATCTTCCATCAATTTCAGAATCAGATTCTCAGCGAATTCCATAATGAACCCCATCTTGTCCTCCACTGTCGAAAATGGCAACTCAAAACTCAAAACCCTCGATTTAAATACAATATAAAAGCTTTCAAGCTCGATGGACGCCAAGCAAACAACCACCATCGAACTCTGTCATCGATGAAAAATAAAACTACCAATTGGATCAGGCAGATGGCTAATGTAAGGTTTGCTTTACATTTCACAAAATTTTTAATCATCCCGGTGTTAAACATATTGAAAAGAACCATAAATAAAATTTAAAGCGAAATGCAAGCAAAAAAAAAAATTCAGCACGGAAGAAAGAACAAACTGGAAGTAAATGCATCAAAGAGTTCACCTGATCAGCCCGTCGAATATCAAGAGTTCGCAGACGAAAACCTTAATCGCTGGTTCCCCCTTTCACAGTAAGCAATACTTGGGCGGATGATTCTGTGCTGAACTTGTCAGCCTTGTTAGGCCCCCCCCTGCTTCTGATATATTTTCTGGGCTCTAATGAATGAAACCCATAGATGGTTAGAGCCAAAATAATTTGGGCCTGAGCTAATGTGGGACATTCGTTGGGCTTTGGTATTCATCAAACCCATTATAGCCCAGGTCAACTGAGATTGAGCCATACCATGAGATCCAAAAAATGAAATTAAAAACTGTAAAGTATTAAAAAGGTTAAATAAATTTTTTAATTATAACATACATTCTGAAATACTCATGTATAATTAGGTTATATATCACTTTAGTTAGGTAAATTAATTTTAAAAAAATAAATATATTAGTTAATTAACTTCCTTAATATTTCAAAAATAGTTATATTGTTATTGTATTGAATATCAAAGGTTGTAATGTGTAACAGATTATTCACTTTTTTTGTGCTAAATGAAAATTCATAATTCCCCAACTTTCATTTCTATGTATGTTTTTTTTTATCATTTTAGGTTAGTTAAGTATGAATAAGAGTTTTTTGCAATTTCATATTATGTAATTTGATCTTTTTTTGGAGAACCGGTGATGAGAGGTCAAGAGGTTGTACCTAAGCAGTACATTGCAGTGACAAGTTGAGATCCCATCTCACAGGTGAGAAGGAGAAGGGTAGATTCGAGGTTGATGAGTTCAATTTGGAAAACTAAAAGTAAGGCCAAGGCTTCAACAACGGGCTGAGGTTTCTATTTTTGAGTAAAGTTAAGAATTTAAATTTGGAAAATCCAATCAATTATAATAATGTTTAGTCATATGTAAAGAAGTAGTGGATGGCAATTAAATAAGGTGAGGGGTGGAAATTGATGATTTAAAACCGCAACTCTCCATTCAGAAAAAAAAAATTGATGATTTGCTTCAGAGAAGCGCATATATATACACACACATATGTGCATACATACACCAAAAAGGAAAAGAAAGCTAAAGAATGAAAGAACGGAAGAAAAGGAAAGATACCAAAAACTCACAAGAAAATAAAAACATCAAACCTTTCAAGGTGCAAAAACAAAAGTAGTTACAATGTATGTACTGATAAGGAAGCCTGTCATCACAGCTGGATTTTATCCATCTAATGAAGCAACTTTGTTTGCAATACATAAACATTCCTACCCACTTCTTCTCCCTTCATCCCTCTCTAGTTTGTAATTTGTAAATACGTATTCCTTCCAATCTTTATTGGATCCATTTAGAAAAGCGGTAGAGAAGTATTTTTATGTAAATGGAGGCAAATATGTGAAGGAAATTATAGGAAAATTTTTTCCAACAGTGCATGCAAACCAAAACAAAAGGCATCTTGAAATCTGTAAAAAGCATCATAAAATCCGTTAACTCATTTCTCCCAATGGATTCTCAAACACAGGCGTGTGTTTGAACTCCCGATAAATTCAACCAAGGGGCCAATGTGAACTGATTTCAACCGCTTCATCAGAGTTAAGAAGGTGCAGTTAAGTTATATAAATTACCAAAATAAAATAAATTTCAATACCAATAAGTAAGGGGGTTTTAGAAAAGAAAAATAAATTACACTTTTCATATATCTGTTTTCACTAATCAAATTTTTGAACAGCTAGAGTGACTATAAAAGTGGGAGGGGCTATATTTACTTGACCATTAATTATTATCACTCAATTATTGTCTCTTCCCAGAAAGTCTGTTTGTGTTTAATGGCATCTCCTAAATGGCAACATTTCTGTTTCACCCAACAGAACTAAATAAAGCAAGTGGGCCTATCGCTATTGGGCCTGGACCACACTTCATAAATAACCCCTCCTCCCCACCTTGACTTTCCTGATAATATTTCACCAAAAAAATTCCTGATAATAATAATAATAATCCAATGTATGATTATTTTCAGCAAATTATTTTTAGGCAAGGTAGATCCAAATTCCAAAATCTTGAGGATGGATTTCGTGGTTTCAAGAACAGGAACATATTCTATTACAGGCATTTATCAACAAAATCATTAGAGAAGTTCATTTTCTGGACATGATATGATAATGTAGAGGAGCAATAGGAATAGGAATATTTTATTTTTATTTTCTGTATCTTATCCAGACTTGGCCTTTATTTTTTTTTTTCAGAATAAAGACATTGGATATCAATGTCACACGTCCACTCCACTTTTAATTCGCAAATTGCTGTCCACCCCACCCCCCAAAAAAACATTTTTTAAAAAAATTATTTATTTATTATTGGCTCATGGTCCCTTAGAGGTCAATCTTTGATATATTTGTAATGCTTTTTGACCACAGAAAAGCAGTGGAAAGGTTAAAAAGCAGGTTACAGAGGGACCAAAAAAGAGGGAACATATAATAATTAACGACAGAGCCAGCCAGGTACCAATATTGCATTTGTTTCTCATGAATCCGGATTCCAAGCCTTCATTTTTCTCCTCACTCTTCACAGAAAAATAAATATTGAATGAAATTCTACAATACATAATATTAAAAAAAATATATTCCATAAATCCGAAATCTAACCCCAAAAGGAAAAACGTTAAATTGAAGGAACCTCACATGGCATATCATTCATGTTTCGAAATCGAGACGCACGCCAAGAAGTAATTCCACCAAAGTGCTCATGCATGCATTCTTCTTTTTTTTATTATTGCATTATTAATTAATTGATTTTCATAAGATATTGAATTGGATCCTTAGGTTGTCTTCAAAGCAATGGTCCAAACGAGGCAATCCAGCATTATGCGACGCATACACATGAAATTGCATTGAAATAGCCGTGCATTAATTTATTCAGATTTTATTGAACGACAGACTCAATTTATTTATTATTTACTTTGCAAGAGAAGAAGAAACTTAATTTTTATCATTTATTTAATATAAAATATAGATAGGTCAAAGTCGAAAATTAAAATGATACGCGAAGTTCGGCGTGCTGAGAATTGACAAAAATTATAATCTTAATTAACTAGAAAAAAGGGTAATACCGTAATACTGAGTAATTGGGAGAAAAAGAGGAGATGCCTGTTAATTTTTTTTAGGAACCATCTAGCCTATACAAGAAAAGGTACGGAAGCGAAACGGTGCCGTTAGGGAGCCGACGGTATTAAAAACGCTTAACCATAATTACCATAATCCGCACCTAAAAAATGGCTCCCTTCCCGTAAAATGATGCCGTTTCTACTTCCGTTACCATCGCCGTTCGCCGAAACTATTCTACCAGCCTCTCTAGCTACCGACGGCAATCAACCCGTCTCCGTTTACACCGCCGTTCAACTGTTCGCCGACAGCATCTACACCTTCCTCGTCAGGCCATCTCTCCAATGGTACGCACTCCGCCTTGTGCCGGAACTTCCAATCCAGCGCCTGACAAGCACGAGAACAATAATTCACGGTTCCGCACACCGAACACCGACGAAATTCATGCTTCCTCGTCTCCGGCCGGCCACAACCAACGTGCGAGCATAACCTAAGACCCGAGCCCGGTGACCCGCCACGCTTTTTGAACCACTCAGTCATGAACCGGTTGGCGGGGGGTGACTCAGCCGCCGGCACGTTGCAACCGAAATCGCTGAGAAGTGGGCACCCAGACCCGGTAAGATTCCGGAGAAGGGGATGAGGATGCGGGTGTGGGACAGGGTGGAGGTTCCAGGTGAGCCTAGGTGCGCCAGGATTGGCCGCCGCCACCGGAGATGACAAAACAGCAGTAAGCTCTCGCGCGTTGGCTTGGACGAGAAATCGCCGCCCCTCCGCGATGTTTTGCCGAACCCCATATCCGTCTTGCAGGCAGTGGCCGAGTTCACGCAGAGCATCGATGTGGCCAAGGAAGGCGGCGCGTGCACAGAGAGCCACACCGGCTCGGAGGTCCTTGTCGTTCTTGCTCCCGCCGCTGCCGTTGAACTGGACAACAGCTAGGGAGTACAGAGCCTGCGCGTGGGAGTTAATCGCCGCCTTGGCCATCAGCGACGCTCCACTCCCTCTGTTTTGCAAACAATAAAATCGAATCTGTACAGGCAAAACAGCACCCGATTCAATAATCCGATTCACAATTCACGGATTGAAAGGGAAAAAATAAAGACTGATTTTTCAAAGATTGTTTTTGCAGAACATATATATATACTAACCATGCCCAGTATATAGCAGGCTTCCACGTTCCCAGCATCGGCACACTGTTTCAGAAACCGATGAGCCGAGTCGGACCAGTTCTTAGCCCTAACGGCCAATGCTCTCGGCGAAACTTTCGATAAAACCTGAGATTGGTGGCCTAAACCATGGAATCTCTTACATCTGAACCCAGAAAATCAAACATGTCAGAGACCAAACCAGAAAAACCAGGACCAAAATACTTCTGAAATTCATTTAGACACGCACGTGATCAAAACACTAATGAAATCGGAAGGGCAGGCCGCAGTGGAGCTGAGTTTGGTGAGGATATTCAGCACGAGGTCATCGGGCAGAAACTCAAAAAAATCGCATCCTCCTCCTGCTCCTCCAGCAACCATGTTTTCCGGCGACTTCTTCAATCTTTTCCGGCCAACGAAAGACGATCGTTGTTCCTGGTCCTGAAACAACCTCAACTTTCGGACTTCGTCCTTATCCGAACGCATCCCCGGAGGATCCACCCGAGGATAATACAGCCCTCTCCTCGTTCTCATATCCCTAACACCTCTATCACTATCGTCTCACCCTCCTTGCGAGAGATTAATAGAAGGGATAAGTTATATATACAGCAACGACGTGGAGGGCGGGCTAAAATGAAGTCGTTTAATTTAATTTCCGAAACTAACCCCAAAAGCGGAGTGGTTGATGTCGTTTAGGGGAGTCAAACAGCGTTGACCAAGGTCCTCCACCATCGTCTTCCCGTTTCTACGGCGTCAACCGGAACTGTAACTTGGTAACTACTTGTAGTTTACTGAGAGAGCAAGAAACATGAAGGAATAAGGAAGTTGTGTTGCGTTGTGTCTGTGAATTGCGAGTTTGTGGGGCAACGTTTCCTTGTGTACTCTCTCTCTCTCTCTGTCTCTCAGGTTAGTGACCATGTAACGCGGTTATCGGATGGCGCGTGGTGTTTTCCCATTATAGACACATCGCTGCAACTCCCAACGGTCAAACGGATGGTTCAGTTACACTCACTGGTTTGTTACTTCGTTTTACTCCGAAAAGCCTAATTCTAATTTTTTTATTAATTTCAGGATTCTGGTATTATTATTATTATTATTATTTTGTATTCCATTTCGTCACAGATAATTCTGATAAACAAAAGTTGGTGGAAATGGCTATAACTCAAAAGGCAAGGAGGAGTAAAGTCTGGCGTTGGGGGAATCATGAAATGATGAAAGACATGAATTTTCCAGCTAAAACTCTGCCTTTTTTTTTGTTTAGGGATTCATTAAAAGAAAAATTTTACAGATTACGAGATGAGTATGTGAAAGAAGTAAAAGAAGGCTCCCGGCCAACCCATGGAACATGCTACAACCCCAAATGGCAAAAAGCCGACATCGTCAATATTTCTTGATCGTGAATATCGGAATAAGACAAACCATCCACTGGCCATCTTTGCTTAGGAACAAAACAATAGAATTAGGCTTGGTCAACTCATTTTTCTATAAGAATTTGGTCATTGAATCCATTTATCAACGATTCAACGAAAAATCTTGTATCTATGTTTTAAATTGGTGGATACATGTATCAATCAAATGAATTTCAGGTAGGAAGAACAGTTTTTTTTTCAGCCCATTCCATTAGCGTCATCTTGTCTTTTTTAAATTGCATATACCAATGTTAATATTGATCCGCGTGAATATTTAAAAATAATTATTAATTATTATGAAGAATACATGCACATTTTAAAATGGTTCGCGTTATGTTTTGTTTCGGTTCACCTCACCTCACTAGCATTGATTATGAATATTCCACCATGCTTAGCTAGGAGTTATCAAGTTCTTTTTCTTAAATTAAGGACAGCATTGCAGTTTATACTCATTTAGGAATATGCTCGTCATAATTTCGAGACTTATATGCATTGTAATTTATAGATAATCATAAAATTTAAAACATCTAAAGTCAAGTCATCAGTGCAACATTTCATTCTTTAGTATATACGATTAATCCTTTCTTTCTAAATTCACTTAAATCCTAAACGATAATAATTCCTTTTTTCAAATATATATCTGCTATGCAATTAAAAATCCATTTCTAAACTAATTTGTCTCATCTTTGAATTAAGTTATATAAATGGCAAGAATTCCTTTCTTTAAATTTGTTGCACCGTCACAATTAACCCCAAACCATGCGCTTTTGATTATAATTAACGCCAATCCATGCTCACTTTTCATCACGATTGGTGCTAATCCATCCGTGTTTAATTTGTCATGATGTTTTTATATTGAACTTTTAGGTATATCCCAGCTTTTACGAGTGTGATGGGCAAACATATCTAAATTTTTAAGTTTATTACAAATTTTGACCTTTTTGGGACCTAGGTGCAATTTGTGCTCATCACTAGATCGAACATTATTACTCACAATCTAAGAGCTAGTCGAATCCAAGTAAAAAGAGGTTATGGGAAAATAAATGTGCGATGGAATTAAGGAATATTTTTCGATTTGTTATGAAATGCATATATATATATATATATATAATTAGAAACTATGATAAAATAAGGAAAAGCAATGACTTGATGGAAAAATCATATATGCTTTATCATTTCCGTTGAAAAAGTTTCATATTAAATATATTAATAAAATTATGGTTTAAGAAAGAATAAAAATTACCTAATATTTTTTGTTCTAAAGTTAGAATTAAATCGTATTATTTTTCATCCCCAAATGCAGTATCCATCTTGTTTAAACTATAGTACCATTCTATAACACTTGTTCAAAAATCTGGGATGTTCTGAAAAATCTTTTCGCATGCATTATCTCTATTTAATAACTTTCCCAACCCTTAATAAATGATTTTATCGAAGGAAAATTTTAATTAAGGGTGGATCTCAACGGCCAAAAAAAACACCTATACACGGGTGGAGGAAAATATCAAAATAATATAGAAATAAAATTAACTAAAAAGCAATACTCCTGTAATTGTTACAATTATAGAGGAACGAGGTTGTTAACTAAATATGTGTGCACTCCTGTATGTACTGCCAGAAGATGCTGTTATAACTTATAATTCATCACAGCTTAAAAAAGGAAGAAAGGCGTGAAATGTGGTGCAAATTTTTATGCTAAAAAAAAATTATTGCTCCGTTGATCCTTCGTGCAATGCCTGATTAAATAATTTGATTAAATTAAGGTTATATTTTTTTTTTTCAAATACTAATCATATTCTATAATTCCCCCGCTCTCCCTTCCGCTAGTTAATTATTGGTGGGGAACATCAGCATCTTAATTTGAAAAAATTGATAAATATATGAAATATGTCTAATATTTAATACCAATATCAACTATTTGATTAAGCTCTCCGGTGAGGATAAGAGAAATCGGAGACTCTACATTCTCTCACACTATTTAATTAATTAAGCCCTCCGGCAAGGATAAGGGAAATCAGAGACTCTAATATTTAATACCAATATCAAATATGTAAGATATTTTTGATAAAGACTCGTTGTAACATTTATCTAAAGAGAAATCTATGTTATCCTCTCTTTTATATATTGATGGAAACTTTACATTCTCTCACACTAATTACAATATTAAGACCTTATATTTGTAGAATATACAACTAATGATCTTAACCGCATACTCTCTTTACGGTTTCTAAAAACACGTTATCGAATTTTTTAAAGAAAAAATTGGAGAACAGTTTCGAATAAAAAATTCTATTAACAAAAAGATTTGATAAACTTTTATACAAGTATTGTTAGGACTCTGCAAATTCTACGATGATGGTACTCAAACTTAAAAACTTGATCATATTATATTCAAGAACTGAAGAAGTATTTTCCAAATAATATCATGATTTAAGGTTTCTCAAAATCATGAGTTAAGCAAATTTGTATTGGGTCCAAAAAAAGCAGTCAAGCAAATGCGTGATAAGGATGTATACTTAGTTACAAATTTTCTTTAATCGATAAATAATTAATAACAATTATATAATTAAATAACTAAAATATGAAGACTGCAACAGTTTGGTTTAAAGATATTTCAAATATAAATAAATGAAATTGGATCCATCAATATAATTAATATCTATAGTATCATACTCAACAAAGAAATTTTTATAAAGTCACTAAAATAATGAAATTAAAAAAATTCATATAAGTTTATAAATAATCAAGTAATTGAAAAAAAACGTCAGAACTTAAGAGGGCTTTAATAATCAGCTGCCTTTGGTTGCTTCTTGGCTGCATCAACATTATATTTGGTTCTACAACAAGGCAGGCTCAGTGTCGTAATAAGAAACAACCACTTTCGTTTGCATTTTTATTTCTCTCACACGCTTCCATATCTGTGGTTGCTCCCTGGTCAAGTCTCATTAATATCCTCAACCCTTTCCAACCCCAACAAAGCCAGCTGCTACTCTTAGATCAATGTGGTACTAATAACTCGTTTTCATTTTCTCATCTAAGTCACATACATATTGATGACTTGAATATTAAGATCTACAAAAGAAATATGGCGTGTGTGGTTATAACTTTATCTGCTTTAACTAAAACCAAGAAAAATAAGCAATCATATTATCCTTAAAGCTCATCAACATATCACGAACAATCTACAATAACCCGTGATTAAATTAAACTATTAAAATTCCAGTAATTTCAATTCCCCGTGATAATAACACAAATACTACAGTCAATATAGCATGTGTATGCATGGAAAAGATCAAATGATCAGTGAACAAGGGCATGTTTGTGTGCTCGACTGAGAAGTATATTTGTGCAAGCTGAAATAAAACTTCCTTTGTATACTTATTCGGTAAACCGTAAATCACGTTGAAAAAGTGGATTACACTGCTAATCAAAACAGGTCTAAGAAACGACATTTTTAAGCTAGCAGCGTTGATGAAGCTGGGGCTTAACGGTGACGAACATGGGTTAAGGTGAGCTAAGATGCTTCAATGGAGCTGGGGCTTGAGCTAAGGTGCAACGGCGAGAGAGCATAGGCGAGATGAGCAATGATGAGGAAAGGTATGGAGGAAATGGCAGAAACAAAAAGTGAACTCTCGTATGGTAGGGCTTACGTGGAGCAAATGGACATTATATATATATATATATCTATAAGATATTCAAGTCAATTTGGACTATACCAGTTGTCTGAACCCCATAGTTTAAAACCTAATACAGCCTAAACAACTTGGTCTAGTATGGGTGGTCTTTGGGGTTACTTTTTCACCAAATCAGACCGGATCAGATTGGGATGGACCGAGTTGGACCATATCGGGAGACTTTTGCACACCCCTAGAGGACATTATCTGAGCCTTGGCCAAAACCAGTATTCCGGCCGTTATTAGAGTACTCAACAACCAGTTCCTTACAGTATGATCTTCCAACTCCATATCCACTTTCTAGACCAATCGAAATGTTGTCGATTACTATGGAAATCCTCATCATAGTAATCATTGTCGACGACAAGGTTCTAACCACCATTCCATCTTGAACTACACTTATTCTTCATGTAAATCAATCTCTTTACATTTTACAATGATCTCATTGCTTCAAATCTCCATGACCATATTAAGATTTCAAGCAATCAAAGGGGATATGATGTAATATGGAAGTGAAAGAAGGAAAGAGAAACAATAAAAAAAAATATTGGCACCGTTTGGCAAATTGCCAAAAGTGCATATAAGCACTTATAATCAAGTTCAACAGTATTTTTCCGCAAAATGAGACAATCTCCTTCATATATTTGCCTCGACTAGTGTAAAAGTACTTATAAGCACTTCTTTACTGTGTTACCAAACGAATCCAATAGAATCCACAACATCAAAAAAAAATTGACGGTTGTTTGTGTGTGCTACTTTTACAGTATCTAAAAGTTGATTGTGTGAGTTACTCATGATCAATTACTTGATTGCTAAATTTATAGCTTTGCCCTCTTGGAAATCCAAACACGGCAGTTGGCATTGAATGGGGACTGATCAAAATGGTACATGGGAGGTACCTGGTAGGGCAGAGCACAGCTGGACATGGATGGAAGATCCATGGAAAAACGGAAAAAGGAGGCCGATGACCTGAGATTACATCACAAACTTGTATGGAGCGAATATTATAGATTTACAGATGAGTCGCTTGATGATGATGATGGTGGTGGTAATATGATGTAGGTGTGAGAGTGTGAAGCGTATGTTATACACCGTATACGTGAAAGCATACGTGCATGGATGAGAGGGATCCACAGGAGCCTTCATTGTATCGGATGAGTACCTGAGCTGGGCTTCTGACACGTGGCGACATGCATGCACATGAAATGTAATCCCCGTATGAAAGCAAAGGTGAGATGAGGCTGGTGTATGTGGCCAGCCATCCACACCTTTCTTCAAGATAAGACCACTCGTTCAGATGGAGTCGATAAGAGAATAGGAGGGAGGCTAAAGCAGAAAGACGCCGTAACGCTCCACGTCACGCACTCCTCTTTTGTCGTTTGTTTAGATTCAAACGATCGAGTCCAGCCAGGATCACAAGCTTGTTGAACAGGCAATGAATGCCATGATGCGATGTCAAAGCTACGCAATCTGGGAACATGAATCTGATTATGTAGTGTAATAATTAAAAATAATAAAATGCCGATATTTAAATCCAATGCGACGATACTGAATTCCCACGGAAAATAATTGTGTTTATTTATGTGGACAAGGAGGAAGCAGGAGTAGCAAGTCCAAAGAGGGGAGAGGTGTGACGCTTGGGAGGGGGTGGGGGGCCCACAATTGTTGGGAAGTTAGATGACACAGCTAAGAAGTTAGTTGTTATTCGGTCCCTCACATGAGTCCGCCACGTCCCTCTCTTCTGCCTCACACTTGTCACCTTTCTTCCCTGCCACGCAACACATTTTCCCTCCACGCCCTCTTTTTTTTTTTTTTTAACATCCATACAAAACATCGTGCAAACATTTCACAGTTATATATTCACTCATTGTTGGCCCCAAAAAAAAAAAAACACTTCACATGATTTCTATCTCCATGCAGCTAGATCTCTCAACAAATAATCAAATGAGTAATAAGAAAAGTAATTACGCAAGCATACATGCAAGATGAAGCGAAAGACAAGAAGGAAACATCACTTGATTTGTAAACCAGTGCACAAGACAGTTCATCACTGCGTGCGTGCATCATCAGCCGCGTACGTCCAGCTGAAGATACACACATACATACATATATATATATATATTCATGAATACGAACGAATATAGAATCCAAGTGTGCATGGTTGAGTATATTAAAGTGCATTGTGTAAGATGAGATAAGAATTGATGGAGGGAGAGAGATGCAGAGGATGTTGCTTGACGCTATTGCCATATCCCATTCCTCTCGTAACTGCTGTCCCCTCCTCACGTGATCCCACTCCTTTCCATCTCACCCTTAACCTTCTTCACTCCTCCTCTTCCATCACCGTTTCGTAAGTGGGAACTCAACCCAACCCAATCCAGACCCGTGAAGGCGAAGGAGCGTGCACGTGCACCCTCACGTGAGGGGAGGAGCTACATTGTACGTAACTTTTTGGTCATGAAGAGTCAGCAATGGCAGACGCAGATTCATCTCTGTATTTCTACTTTGACTGGGTCCTCTCTCCTCTCACTCTCTCTTTCTCTCTTGTCCTCTTCCTTCCAGTACGTATTCTTCAAAGCATTGCAACACGCTTCTTTCCAGTCATCTCACACACACTACTGCACCACACCACACTCCTGATTCTTCTCTCCCCCTGCTTCTTCACCTAATAATAATACCCACTTCGTTTCATTCTCCATATATAATAATTAGTTAAAACAGAGGATCGTGCAGAATATATTAATTAGAAGATTTATATTAAAAGTAAATTAAATCATATGCTATAGTATAATAGAAGAGGTATAAGCGTCACGTAAAATGTATATCTTACTTCAAGATTAAACCAGCAATTATTGTTGAAACTGATAAAAAAGGGAAGTGGGATCGAATTCATTAATGACAAGTGGTTGAGGCATGTTGAAGTTGCACGAGGAAGATAGAAAACAAGGTTAGAGAAGAGGAGAAGCACATATAGTGGGTAGCCGTGGAAGCAAGGATACAGATTCAGGAGGCTTGCTTTATGCCCCCCAGTCCAACGACAAAACTCCTACTTCTTCCTTCTTTCTTCCCTCTACTTTGCGTTCATCACAAGTCAACTCCTTTTTTCCACCTTCAAATTTCACACACCAAAACCCTAGTTAATTATTTAACAATATATAAAATATAAGACCATATGTAAAGTTAACCTTGTTCTCATTTTTCAAAATAAAAGGGGAAAAGGCTAGAGGTTTAATCTGAAAGCTGGAAGAAGTGGAAGCTCGTGTGGCCCTAGCTCCTGGACTAAAGGAGACACCTTAGCTAGGTTAGTCATGATGTTCCCACGACGTTCTGGCTTTTATGCTTATAGTTCAATATTGGTTCTGATGATATGAGCACTGAGTTGTTGAACGCCACACACACACACACACACACACGTATCGATCCCGGCCCTTTGATCGATTTCCTCCTTGTTGACCGGTAAACCCAGTCATGGGACGCCGCGTAGGAGGGGGTGTGTTGAAAATTCAGAGTTTTGCGAAGGAAGCGAAGTGTTTTATTAAACATGAGTGGGCATTTAGCGTGTTGAAATTTCTAGAGACGCGGACAACAAGTAGTGAAGACAATGGTCAACGAGAGTAGAAGAATGGAGAGAAAAATAGGGATAAGGTTGAAGAGAGTGGATGGATATATACACAAATGATTGCACTTTCAAGAAAGAAAAAAGAAAAAGAAACCCATCCCCACACATATCTCCTCACCAGTCATTCCAGATTATTACAAGTGGAGGCCATTAATTGCTATACACATTTTTAACCATCTCACGAGACCCCCTCCTAATTTTTTTTATCTACTTTCATTAATTCCACATTTGCCCTAACTCTTTCAATAATTATACATGTATACCATCAACACTGTACACAGCTCTATGCTTAAACATACCTCACTGTACTCCCTATCCATGCATTTCTATGTGCCCGTTTGCACTAGCGCTAGAGAAGTACATTTGTGTAAGCTGAAATAAAATTTCTTTGACATATTTATTTTATAAACCTTAAATCATATTGAAAAAGTAACTTCCCCTGTTAATACAAACAGCCCTGTGTCAATTTGTTGGCTTGGGCTCAGCGATTCCCAAAAGACTCGAATACAGGGTACATCTGATTAAGAAACAATATATCACACACCCAGGCAAAAGTGTTTATTCAGGCCTCTAACTCTATCTATACGGTATTTTATATTGGTCTTTTAACTTTATGAATTGCATTTTGATAAGTCCTTTAACCGTAAGTGTTGAATTAA
Organism: Vachellia pachyceras; assembly: GCA_025593235.1. NCBI lineage: Eukaryota > Viridiplantae > Streptophyta > Magnoliopsida > Fabales > Fabaceae > Vachellia > Vachellia pachyceras. The sequence goes on from JANTPZ010114343.1 coordinate 47,540, forward strand.
GGCATCCAACAGCTAATTAAAACCTGGTTTTTATATATTAGATGACCAAGTGATGTGTGCTTTTGCCTATCATCCATTATCATCCATTATCTTTTTAATTTTCGTTGTAGTGAGAAATTTGCTTTAAATAGAGAGTGAGGAAGGTGCAGTGGGTTTGAACTTCGAGTGGTTGGGACGGACATGATTGTTAATTTAAGATGGGGGAGAAGTGGAGGGGTGAAGAATTATTTTAAACTAGTAATTGTATATATATTGGACACAATATTATAGTGGGGATAAGATTGAACAATTAAAAAAAACCTAAAGTCCAATATGGCTGCAACTCACGGAAATCAAAATTAGACGATTTTCATGTGATTATGTGCTTGTTTAGGAAGCACGTTGAAACTATACATACGTTGCATATAAGTTGAGATAAAATTTCTCTTATATATTTATCTTTGAACTCTTACCAAAGATTACAACATTCGCATGCATGCATGTATAAGCTCCCGCACCATTATTCATTCATACAGCTATTCAAATTACTACTAAATTAATTTTATACTGATATTTAATTTTGTCAACCTTAGCTCTTTTGTATGTTTGTGTTCTTGTGTACCTGTACCATGTATATACGGACGCACACATGTAAAATCAGAACGCAATATATATATATATATATATTTGTTTTCTGGATTCCAGATAGCTAGATATATATCGTTGAGAGGAACTCTTAACGCTCTCTCCATTGAACAAAATCTGTACATTAAATACGCAATACGTACGCATGTGTCTGTCTGTACACACGTATGTGTCTGTAAAGTAATATGCATACGTAAATTCGTGTATGTTGTTATCGCTTTATTTTCAAATTAAAGAGTTGAAGAAAAAAGATTCCTAACAAAAAACATTTTTGGATCACATCCGTTTATCCTTCGAAGTTGTAACCTTCTTTTCATTAAAAAAAGTGTAATAATATAGTACAATTATCTACTGGCCAATTAACTTTTTTTTTTCGGTAATAAGCAATGCATTTTTTTTTCTGTTCTTTAGGCTGTGCGTAGCTGTGATCAACCTTATTTGTCATGACAAAAAGAGAGAGAAAGCAAGGAAAATTGAGTCACACCTATATATATATATATAGCTGGCCTTGATATATCTACAGGGATCGATGTATCATAAAACAATTTAAAAAAACTATAATGATTATTTACAGCATTGGTCAATGAATACATATCATTCATGTGACATTATGCACAAATTTCCATTTTCATGATTAAAAATATACGATGCCTTGAATGTTAGTTTTTGATGGCCTGCAAATAATTTTAGCTGGTTCGGCCAACAAAATTTAATAGATGAAATTATTCTCTAATCAAGTTATAATTTTATTGTATTACTTATTTCAATTCATTATTTCCTAAAACATGCATGTATGTCCATATAGATGTAATAAACATCTCCTGAATGATAAGTAAATTGTAAAAAATTAGTAGAGTAAATTAATCTAAAATTTGTCCTAAATAAAAAAAATAAACAGAACATAGATTTTATAGGCAAGTGAGATACTAAATAATTGAGTGAAAAGGAAATGTAATAGCATTGGGAAGTGAAGGTGTGTGGTTAGCTTAAAATAGGGACATTCCCATTGCTTGATAGCGAAAATAGCAGAATATTGTGGAAACCAGAGAAAATTAAAAAGGAAAAAACAGTAATAAAAAGGAGGGAATTATTGGGATTAGCGAGAATTTAGCGTAACGAACCATAAATGGAATTAATTAATTAAGGTTGGATTGTGTTGCTTAACCCAATTTGCCTCTTCATCTTCATCTTCCTCGTATGTCGCACCACGTGCTGGTCCCATCCTGTTTGAGTGCTTCTCAAGCTTTCTTAATCAAATCTTCCTTTTCCTTTCCTTTCACTTTCTCTCCACTGTATGCTTAAATCACTATTTTAACTATAGAAACATCTTAATTAGTTTTATTCTATGCTACTAATCGATAAACTCTATCAAGGTTAGTCCATACTATAATCCTTTTTTTTTGTTAGACCTAAAAAACTTTCTTTCTGCCGTGAGAGTTCTATATCTTAAAATAATTGGCTTGTGGATTCATGCATGTTTTTATCATAAGATTTTAAGAGATTGCAAATTTTATTTTATATCTAGCAACAACAGTAAATAAACAGTTGATCATAATTGAAAATCTCTATTAAAAAATTAAATTATCTTCGTTCATTCATGGCAAAATTTAGTCAATCAACTTTTTAAATATTTTGAATTTCAATTTTAATTAGATCAATAGATCCATAGTTAGAAAATTGTAATATCTATAATGGGTCCGTTTGGGAACGCAGTTGATAAGTACTTTTACGTAAGTTGAGGGAAATATGTAAAGGAGATTATCTCGTTTTGCTGAAAAACTCTATTGAACGTGCTTTTGAGGAATAGATAAGCTTTTCCAAATAATCACAATAAGTTATATAAATAGGGCTTATCCTATATTATGCTCCCCACGTAGAATGAGGCGCATATAGCAGCCTAATCCAATCTAATTTTGTGAAACAAACTAGAACATGTACATATAATTTCTTTCAAGGTAATGTCTTTGATCACAATTAAAAGTAGAAAATATCAAACGAGCGTAATAATTTATACCTATAGAATTCGAAAACAGAGCTTACTTTTTCTTTCATTTTCTTTTTGAGTGGCGCTAGACAGACAAGGTATGAACTCTGACGTTAATTAGCAGGAAACATGTAGTTTTTTTAATTAATTAGGGTATGCGGACTAATCAAGATAAAGAGACGTGATGATAATATACAAATGAAAGGTTATTAATAAGAAGCCCAAGTTAGAAGCATAATGGACATGAACCGATCAACCAATAATATAATTAGCGGTTGATATGTGACAGTTAATTAAATAATTAATTAAAGATCCGGTAAACTTAAGAGACCACTGGCCGTGCTTAGAGACAATTAATTAAGGAGGGAGGGAAGCGAGTTAATTAAAAGTACTGAGGAACGTAACCAATGTGATGTGCAATGAACGAAGTGATCGAATTGTTTACTGCTGGCAATAGATGGGACAATAATAACAGTTAAGCATTATTTTATGTGATACCATCGCAAAATTTTATTATGCTCTGTTGACTTTTTTGTAATTCAATTTTGAAAAGTCAAAAATCTGTTTAACTATATTTTTTTACAAAACGGGATAATTTCCTCCACATATTCATCTCGACTTACGTAAAAGTATTTCTCCACCGCATTTAACACTAACAAAACCTCATGCTGATAGCTGAACAGAATTTGCTATACATATTTAATATTTACATGGTCTAGAGTACTGTAAGTGTTTAGTAGCTCTATTATGAACAAAATAAAACCAAGCGAGATGCATATACAAGTTAAAAGAGTCATAAATTTGTTGATAAAAGTTGATCCAATTGATAAAAATAGCTCTATATAAATACACGTTAATCATTGGGTTACTAGCTAGGTAAAAGTTGATCCAATTAGTAAAACTATGATTTACAATATATCCAAACAAATCTTATATTAATTAACATGCAGTATTAGATGATAAGCATGAAGCAATATACATGATATTTACAAATATAGTTGTGGTAATTAATATGATATGGATTAAACGAGCTGTAGAACTCAAATATATAGCTAAATGCATCAGATCGGCCGGGCTACATAAAAAATTCTGTTTATTTGTAGTTAGTAATCTATTTCATGGATGCGTGCCATGATTTATATAGTTGACCCATTTAGTAAAATAAAAGTACTGAAATAATCTGAATCGTTCATTTTATTTTTTTTCTTCTGAAAAAAATCTGAGTTGTACGCAATGAAATTTGCTTTGTCCACTACACGATGGATCGTAGCTACCAGAGAGGAATGTTAGTCAATTTTGAGGATCATGAATAGCATCAAATGAAAACCAACAATCCAAAAGGCGGCGATTAATAATTGCTCATTTGTTTTTATAATGACTAAATTACCTTAATAATTCACTTTTAGAAGTAAACAGCTTTCAGTTTTCTAGAAGTGATTAGTCACAACTCTAACCTGCGTATAATAATTTCCGCTTCCATTATATTAATAATCTTTCAACGTCAAGCTAAGCATGAAATCCCACGTCATCCTGAAAAATACACATAATTAATACACTAAAGAAACTATAGAGAGAAAGATTAGGGCAAGAATCTAAATTCTTAATTTCCAGATTACTACCTAAACATGAAAACTAAGGAGGGAAAATGATAGTAAAATAAAGCCAACCACAAATTAAACTACTAATTAATAACAAAACAAATAAATAAACATGCATGTTTGGCAAACTAGTTCGGAATCATGTTCACGCAAGTCGAAATAAAACTCCTCTCACATATTTACTTCGATTTGTGTGAAATCATTCTTCAACGGATTCCCAATCACACAATTGGCTTTTCCGTGTTTAATCACATCAGTATTGTTGTTATTAATCATTATATAGATATGCTGGGCTTTGTGGCTTAATTAATTGAATCGTATACAACATATATGCATGCATATGGACAAAGATAATAACAAGTTCAAAACACGTCACTTTGAGAGGTACATTTTATCTAATTACGCCTCCAAATATTTTTTTCATTAAAATATATAAACTGATATCAACCAACTTTTTTTGTGATATTGTAATTAATGGAAAATCTCCTTATCTACTGTGTCAGATGATAATGATAATTAAGGTAGTAAAGGGTTGAGGAGAACATAATCAGCATGATAATGATATGTGGCCGCCCATAAGACCAGCAAACGCACACATGAGTGTGTATTATTTATATATGTACAATACTTTATATAATTTCAAAATATATTATCATAAGAATATGCATGCACTTTTCAATTAAATTCATTAGGTAGTTAATATTTTAATAAACTCAATTTGATACTTTAGTTGAAAACTTCAATATCAAACAAAAAAATGCACGCTAATGTTTTCATATAAGTGGTTTCAGTGATGTAAAGGTAATTAGACAGGTATGAATTAGGTTTAATTAGCAAGTTATCAACAGTTGAATCCTTTGGTTTTTTTTCTTTTATTTTCTTCATGTATAAACAAAATCATGATGCTTGGTCGGTATCTTATCTTGATATTTTATGAGGGTGTGTATCATCAAGGAAAAGTGACTTCAGAAAATTAATTTTTGGTAAAATATTAGTTTTGTTTTGACGTTTTAATTAAATATATATCCACAAAGAAAAGTCTTCACCGCATGTGTTCATGATGATATATCTAGCTATATTATAAAAGTGCTCTCTTTAAAGATTAATAAAAGTTAGTTCTGATTTATGGCTTTGGAAGAAAGGATTGAGAGTAATTGAATTTAACACATGAAAAAAAGAAAATCGGTAAAATGTCTCTATTTAAAAATTTTATTAGTTGAAAATACTGGACATGCTTTTCTATGTAAAAAGTAGTCTTATTCTACAAATTTTATATATATAATTTTGGTATTCAAATTAAGAGCCTTAAAAATCTCTAAAGATGATTTTTCACTTTCTTTATTGACAATCAATGCTGAAAACAGTGTAAAAGTATGGAAATTGATGGAGGGAATTATACAAAGAGAAGCAAGTTGGTTAAGGAATCGATGAGCAGTTTGAAAGTTTAACTTAGGAACGCACAAAAAAAAAGGAAGAACAATAATAATATGCCAAATTAATGATGTTAGAGTTGGAAATGAATTAAAAGGGGATCATTAATTAATCAATTCAAAAGTAGAAACAAATTGCTGAAGGAATCGGTGGATAGATTATGATTAGGTTGAAAGTTTGGTTGAACATATTATGATCACATTCCTTAAAAAAATTGAAAACAATTAGTACATCATCATATTTTAGTCATCCTCAGGTTAGTTATGTGAAGTTGTGTGGCCAATTTTGATGATTTTAGTGGCGATAGTAGTAGTAATAGTAATAACCGTACATGTTTGGAAAGAACTTCTTCCCAACGATGCACATGAGTTAAGATAAAATCATCTCAAAATCTGTAAAAAATCTCGTAATCCGTAAACTCCTTTTTCCCAATGGATTCCCAAACACACCCACAGTAGTAAAGAAAATACGCAATTTTCGCAATCTATGATCGATGACTTCTGTCTAAACCTGCCTCTCCTGCTCTTGTCAACTATAATTACATATTCTCCATATTCTTCACTTTAATTAATTGATTAATTCACCAATCAGTCATTATTATTGTCCATAAATATTAAGCAACGAGGATGATTTAAAGTGAACACTGGCATATTCATCTCACCGCCAAAATACCAGCTTGTGGCCTATAAAGCTCAAGACCCCACTCAATAAGTTGCCTGCTAGGAAGATAAAAAATTGATGAAGAGAAAAGCAATAGAAGTACTTGTAACATACTTCAATTTTGAATAAAGATTACGAATTGATTAATTACATTATGAGAATTATTATGGGGTCATAAGAAAGAGACTTAAATTACTAAAAAGACTCTAACAATAGAGTATAAACTATTGTCATTTCTTATACAGTAATTTGTCATTGCAATTATTTGGTTTTATGAGATGAAATGTCTTCTCTTGAAATTATGTGATGAAGTTGGAAGGGTTCATCAGTTCAAATAAGACAAATTGCAAAGAACATGATTTAAAATAGAGAATGGAAAGTGTGGGAGATTGACTGGTGGTTTACACGAGGGAGAAGAAAGGATCAGGAGAAGTGTGGAGTGAATCAAAGTGAGAGAGAGAGAGAGCAAAACTGGAGAGGAAGCAAGAACATGTGAAGTTGAATGATGAGTTGTGAGAACAACACAGAGAGGGTTGGAAGAACACAATGATAAAGGTATCTGTAAGGGTCCAAGTTTTGGGAGAAGCCGACAATATAATCTCTCCTTTTTAGGCCAACATCACTCATTGTTGTTATCATATTATAAACATTAATAATTAGTGTATGAAGCATAAAATAATTATTATGATTATCATTCTCATTATTTACCACTTTACTCTCAACAACTCTCTCTCTCTCTGTCTGTGTTTGCCTCCCCTTGTCACTCTCTCTCTCTCTCTCTCTCTCTCATCAGTCAAATTGATGCTTGTTGACTCCGCAACTCCC
>JANTPZ010114344.1:0-18812 GCA_025593235.1 Vachellia pachyceras
ATTTTATGCAAATGTGTTGTATTATTTTTTTAAAAAGAAAATTTCAATAAAATAATAATAAAAAATAAAATTTAAAAATAGAAAAAAAATAAAAAAAAGTGGCCCGCCAGCCCGCCTAAACAAGCTCGGGCTGCCAGTATAAAAACGGGCCAAACAGGCTGAGCCCGTTTGGCCCGCGGGTTGGGGTGGGCTTGCCCGCGGGCCGGCGGGCCAGCCCGTTTCCCAGCACTATCCTGTGGCTCCTGAAAATTCAAATATACAAAAGAAGCCGTCGAGAGTCAGAATAAAACATGAGCAAACAAAGCTCTGAAAAATATCAGTTCAAGTGTTCACATAATTGCCTGACTGAGAAATGACAACGAAACACAATGTATTTAGTTCTGTATAGAAGGTTGAACCTGATGGGAGCTATAGAGTAGATAGAAGCAATAAGACTCTCAAAGAAGCTATTAGGATAGGAGAGATTCATACCATTCCGCGTATATATCTATGCTCACTTACCTTTCGTTTTGTTCTAATTTGAACAACGTCCACATCCCTGTGAGAATGAGGGAGAGTTGCTAACAGAAAACAGCAAGAAACATAAAACACATATAAGCTGCTTTCTCTTTGACATATATATATAATTATCCTCACTTTCTCTGGCTTATTATCCGAATGCCCATTTTTTTCCAATTCGGCGGCAAGCAACTAGCGGGTGCTTCGCCTCGCGGAACCTTTAAATCCCCGCGTCGAGAAATGGTGCTGCTGCTCCAATTCTCCTGCAGTCACAAGGAAATGATGCTGCATGGGTTTATTAACATACAGATATTGAAATATTGAACCGTTTTGCAAGAAATTGAGCCACAATCCACCTATTATTAACACGTAAATTTCACTGTGGATGTGAGGAGATTGTTATTGAATGATTTGCAGATACCTTGTAAGCATTCTCTAGAATTGAGGCATGCCCCAAATCTGGAGAATGCTGAATCCAATTGGCGTAAACTTTTGTATCACAAAAAAATAAAAGATTGTGAGCAGGTTTTACTTAACAACTAGAATTTGCCAAAAATTTATGTCAACAATGGAGAGCACTGAGGAGAACGAAGCACTAAGAAGGTGAAGACAAGAGGAACTGCTCAGAAGGAATGCTTTGATCCCAAAATTGGCGCTGAGTATGGGGGAACATCAAGCCTTCTTATAAAGATTCATTGCTAAATGACAAAGAGGATTCTCCTATGGAAGATTGGTATGATATGTCAGACGAACCAGAGAATAATTGGTATAAGGAACCGTCGGATGAGGAGACGGATGATGACTCTTTTGATCTCTGCCCTGAGATAAAGGTTACACCGGAGGAATTTGAAGAGTAGTGCAAACCTTGGCGAGGGTGTCTCGTGGTGCAACTGCTCGGTAAAAAAGTGTCTCTCAGATTCATGGCAATGTGTTTGCGACAAAAATGGGGTCGTAGGGGATATGTCAGAGTAGTTGATCTCCCACAGGACTATTTCTTGGTGCAGTTTCATCTCAAGAGGACTACCAACTGGCTCTGTACGACGGCCTGTGGATGGTGGCCGACCTTTACTTAGTGGTTCAACATTGACGGCCTTTCTTCATTGAAAACGCGAAAGAAGTGCGAAAAGTGGCGATGTAGGTGAGGATTCTATATCTCACTTAGGAACTCTGTAACAAAAACTTTCCCTGGAGAACAGGTTCATGCCTCGGTACAATGCTTAAGGTGGACATGGCAACTTCCATCCATAGTTGGGGCAAATTTGTGCGTCTGTGCGTGGAGATTAACTTACGCAAGAGATTGGTTCCAAAGCTCCGGTGCATGGGAAGGGAACTATCCGTGGAATACGAAGGTCTGCATCAGATTTGCTTTTCCTGTGGGTGTTATGGACATAGAGCGTCTCAGAATTGCGAAAATCTGAACGGAACTGATGACACTAACAAGATGAATCACCAAGTAGCTGAGACTTCATCGTCTCCGACGAAGACTGAAGACCTGGTGGTGTAAGGGAACGGTGATGACATGGACACGTCAATCAAGAACCCAATATTTGCGGCAACAGCAAAGCACGAACTGACTCTATAAGACTCTCTTAACGAAAACATTGCTGGCATTAATGAGGCTCAACGAGAATCAGTGAAACAGAAGGAAACTGATTTTGTTTTTGGCCCCTAGATGTTAATTCGGAAATCTCGGAGGAAACGGGTATAACAGCAAATCTTGCTGAATCCTAACGAACTTGGCATTGATATTGGGCATGCAAAAATCTCTGCTAAGGCGCCATCAGTGCCAGACACGTTGCCATCTTCACAGCATACGCATGAGGGCCCCTTACGTGGCAGTGCTCCTGTTAATCAACCCTGTCAGTCTAAAAAAATGGTGCGTAGCAGGAAGTCCATAGGAGGCAGGAACCTGCAGCTAAGTGGTCAAAGCAGTATGGAGGGAAAGACCTCTACACAAGGCCCCTTTAGTGTTGATAGCGCTAATGGTGCTGCTGAGATCACGATGATTAGGCAGTTATTGAATGGTGTGGACAAGTCTCACGTGATACAATGTGAGTATGCTAAAGGAAATCATGAGAGAGGCTCTGGTCATGCCACGGGGGATGCTTGCATAGACGTTGACACGTCCTTAGACAATATTCCGAAAACTGCCATGGTGGCAACCCTTGATCCCCAGTTTAAATGAACATCATTTCTTGGAATTATAGAGGGACTTGTGATAAGGGGTTCCCTCACCTAATTTCAGAAATTAGACGGATGTATGAAGTCAATTTTATGATTCTGATGGAAACTCATTCAAGTGGAAATAGGGTTATAGGAATAATCGAGAAGTTTCATTTCAATGGTTTTGTTGTCTCTGAGGCCGATGGACAATCCGGCGGTATTTGGTGCCTTTGGGATACCCTCCTTTGGAAGGTTGATGTAATAAACATCTCAAAGCAATTTATACTTATGGTTGTTCAATGGAAAAATGAGAATCCTTGGTGCTTTACTGCTGTTTATGGAAGCCCTTCAAACCACAGTAAACGTGAATTGCGGGAGGGCATTTCGTCAACCATCTTTGGTCCTTGGTGTGTTATAGGAGATTTTAATATGGTGTTGGATCCTCATGAAAAGTCCTTACCTTTGTCTGAGTCTCAAACATCTAGTTCTAACGTTTTTAAAGGGGTCATTCATGAGTGCAGCTTGATCGACACAGGATTTCAGGGATGTCCTTTCACATGGTATCGTGGTCAACTTAAGAAGAGACTAGATCGTATGTTAATAAACTTGTCTTGGAGAATTCACTTTCCTGAAGTGGATATTCTTCATTTGCCGTCTTACAAGTCGGATCATGACCCCCTTTGCATTTGCTTCCAATGCAAAAACACCCATAATCGACGCCGTCGCCCCTTCCGCTTTCTAGCGCTTGGTTGACACATGAGGAGTTCCCGCAAGTGGTTAATCAGAGTTGGGCCCCTCAAAATGATTGGCGAACTAACCTTACATTTGTCCAGCAATCTCTTAAAGAATGGAATGCTTCAACCTTTGGGCACATTCTCCACTCTAAGATGGTTTTTATGCGCCGTCTTGATGGAATAGCGCGGTGCTTGTCCAGGGAACATAACCCTTTACTTGAAGATCTCCAACGTAAGCTGTGGAAGGAACTAGATAGGGTTCTCCTTCAGGAAGAACTTCTTTGGATGCAAAAATCGAGAGCCCAATGGTTACTGTGCGGTGACCGGAACACTAAGTACTTTCATGGTACTACTATAGTTAGGAGATGTCATAACCGCATTGACTCCTTCCAAAATGATGAAGGGGAGTGGGTTTCTGATCCCATTACCCTTAAAGGTATGACCATTGATTTCTATAAAAATATATTTTGTGATGACTCCAATTATGTGAATAGGCAATGTCTCTTACAAGGTTCTGACCAAGCTAATTGCCAATCGTATAAAGGGTCTAATGGATCGTCTCGTGAGTCCTTTGTAGGTGTACCACTGACAATATTATAGTGGTTCAGGAGATCATTCATAGCATGAAGTTAAAGAGGGTTTCCCGAGGTTATATGGCGATAAAAATTGATCTCGAGAAGGCGTATGATAGACTCAAATGACATTTTGTGTGGGATACCTTACTTGATATTGGTATCCCGGAGCCCCTTTGTAGAGTTTTATGGCATTGCATCTCTTCGTCAGATATGCGGGTTTTATGGAATGGGAAGAGCTTGAACCCTTCCTTCCATCTTGTGGTTTTCGCCAGGGGGATCCAATTTCTCCCTACTTATTCGTCTTGTGCATGGAACGACTTTCTCACCTCATCTCGGCTGCTACAGATGATGGTAGATGGAAGCCTTTTCCCTTCTCTAATGATGGCCCCTTTGTTTTGCAAATGATTTAGTGTTGTTTGCTGAGGCAAATTTGGACCAGGCTCATACTATTAATGCATGCCTTGATACATTCTGTGCCAGCTCAGGACAAAAAGTGAATAGGGAAAAGATATCGATTTATTTCTCCAAAAATGTGTCAGGAACTATGCAGGATAATGTCTGTCAAATTCTTCATTTTAATAAGACGAATGATTTCAGAAATTATTTGGGGGCTCAGATTATTGATAAAAAGGTTTCTCGTGACACATATCGCCAACTACTGGTGAAGGTGATGTCAAGGTTCAGCTCTTGGAAAATCAATTCTTTATCTTTGGCAGGTCAGATTACTCTTACACAGTCAGTTTTGGCTGGTATCCCTCAGTATGCTATGCAATCATCACCTCTCCCCGCCTCTGTTTGTGAGGAGTTGGATAAAAATTGCAGATCTTTTATTTGGGGGACAACTCCACAACGCCGTAGGATTTACTTGGTGGCTTGGGATAAAGTTTGTTCCCCTAAGACTTGTGGAGGTTTGGGATTACGCCATGCTCATTTCACCAACCAAGCCTATATGATGAAGCTGGGTTGGAAGCTAATGAATAATAGGGAGAGCCTTTGGGTTCATGCCATGCGAGCAAAATACAAATGTGGTGATGACCTTATTCCCCATGTTCGTCGGTTTAGGGAAGAAACATCAACCTGGAAGGGGATTAATTCTGTTTGGCAACTAGTAAAGGAGAATACGATGGAGCAACGAAATGGGACCCCATCGTGGCAGTGCAACACCAACGGTAGCTTCTCGGTCTCATCAGCATACTCCATGGTTGCTGGATCAGGCCTTCATCGATCCAACAAACTCTTTAAGGTAATATAGAGTCTCCCCTGTCCTCAACGTCTTCGCTCCTTCCTCTGGTTAGTGGCTAATAATGCCCTTTTAACTAATTGCAACCGAGTTCGTCGCCGACTAACGGATGATGATCAATGTGGTGTTTGTCTCCATGCCCCGGAAACTTCTCTCCTTGTCCTACGGGATTGCAAATTCACACAGGAAATCTGGTGCATGTTCATTCCACCTCGCGCCAGACATGCTTTCTTCGTCGGGAGTTTATATGAATGGCTCTCTCTCAACCTATACCGCTCACTGCCTGGGAGAGATAGGAAAGATTGGTGCCAAACCTTTACTGTAATTGGTGACGGAATAAAATGATTTTAGCAGATAACGCAGTCTCCCCGGAGTCTCTGCTTCACGTCATTCTGCGGCGAATGGATGAGCTGAAACGGAATTACTCCTTCCAAAGGTGCATCACGTCTGCGTCTGTTAACAAAGGCTCTCCCTCCTACTGGGTTGCCCCCAACTGGCTGGATAAAGCTGAACGTCGACGCAAGCTTCCTTTCTACAGCTAGAGCATCCATATTTTTAGGGACCATTGTGGTGCTTTCATCCAAGGCTTCTACGAGAAAATCGTTGCTCCTAGCCCACTCGCTGTTGAGTTGTTTGCTTTGGTTTCTGGTGTTAAGATGGCTTGGTCTCAATGATTTAGGAACTTAATTATTGAATCAGATTGTAGGCGTGCTGTAGATCTTATAAATGCCCCTCCCTGACATGACGCTAGAACCGGAGGTGCAGCTCTTGGTGGATGAGGTGAAATCCATGATTAGCGTAGATTGGAGAGTAGTCGTTAACCACGTTGATAGGTCCTGCAATTGTTGCGTTGATGGGTTAGCCAAGTCTGCATTGGGCTTGAATGCTGGCCTCATTGTTTTAGTTTCAGTTCCTGATTGTATCTCGCTGTTGTACTTGGCGGACTTGTCTTTCATTAATGTGATTTAGTTTGGTTGGGGCATTGCCCCCATTTTCCCACGAAAAAAAACTAGAATTTGCCAATATTAACCTCTTACTTGGTTGAAAGTAGAGTCTTTTTTTAATGACAGAAATCTGTGATTCAACCCAATACACTCGTGTTGCTTGAAAGCATGCATGAATAAAGATCTCATGTCAGAAATATAAATTACTAATATTGGTTTTTAATATAAAAGTTTATTAAGAGGTTAAAGAAATATATTAACTAATATATTTAAATTTTTTCTTTAAACTAATTTGCTTGACTTATTAATTGATATATAATCTAATAATAAATATACATATATCAGAATGTATATTATAATTATATAATTTATTTAGATTTTGTAAGATAATGTGAAGTGTTGACTAAAACTTATATTAATGAACAAATATTTTTTTTATTGGAGGAAATTAATTATATTTGAAGAGTTGAGAATTTCTTTTTGCAACATTTTCAAATTTAAGACAATTTTACCTGAATCGCTGTTAAATACTAAATATAGCATTTTAGGAAAAAGTTGAGAATATTGATAATGTAGATTGCTTGTACTCGCCTCTTTTTTTTTTTTTTTTCGAGTCAATGTTTTCCTTACAAGAGATATATTTCTCTGCTTTTTTTCGCCTCTAAAATAGTAAGTATTATCCAATTACCAACACCTAATTCAAATACGCTATGATTTTCCAATCCAAAATCCCAAATAAAGCACAAACTTGGCAATTATCAACAAGTCATTAGTTATATCTAATCACGAATAATAATTATGTTTAAGCCATTATCTAATTAAATCTGCCAAATCATTAAAATGGGAAGCACTTTCCCCACATTGAAGGTTGATATGAAAAGTTGCAAAATCAGGAAATTATCTCTTGCATTCAAGGTGCCTTTCTAATACAAGAAATAACCCAATTTGTTTCTTGGATTCTCATTATAACTCAGTAACAAAATCATTAGCCTTTTGCCCATATGATTCGATTTGCCTTCTCTTTTAAAAAATCACTGTTAAAGCTTTTTCATAATTAAAAACTATTCCCATATTTCATGTTATAAGACATTTTTGATAAAATTGCACGTATCAACAAAATCCATTAAATAAAATTTAAATTTTTACCTCTCCCAATGTTTAATCCCTTCCTAAAATATAAGATATAATTTATAGTGCTAATTTCTGGAAAAAAAAAGGTTTGCAATGCAAATATTATGTTAAGGACTGAAAGTTGCATGTGACTCCTCTTATTCTATTTATAAGCCACTTCTAACATGTTTCACACGGATTAAGAAAAATCTCAAACTGCATTAATTCTATCTTAATATTCAACAACTTTCAAACTTTATCTATATTTAATATCAAGTATAACACTTGAGGAGAAATAATTATATATTCCTAAAGTGTCACATCATCTATGCTCTGTTTAATGAAAATATTCCAATTATTCTTTTGTTATAGATATCATATCCCATAAATTTTTTTTAATTATTTCTCTTTTAACAATCCATTATAATATATATTCTTAGACCCATAAGAAAAAACAATTGAAACATTTTCATTGAAGAGAGCACATATATCATGTCCGAGAGTATTTAAGTATTTTTCATAAGCAAGTCAACAAATAATAAATAATAGGTAAAAATGTACATTTATATAAAAATTAATAATATAACTTAATAATAAGATTAGGTAAAACTGTATCTCTAACCTTGAGAATAGAAGTGTAGAAGTATATATTTGTCTAAATATACATACAAACCTTGGAGAATATCCATCTATTAATATAGCCCCAATCTCTCAATTTTTACACCATCATTGTGGGGCAACTTTAGAATGCATTCATGGATTCCATTTTTGATATTGTAGATGAAATTCTTCAAATGCATGCCTTTTTTTATGTGAAAACATATACTGACCTATAACATTTGAAAATGGAGATTTTTCACCCATTTTAAAAATTTGAACTTTGTAAATACTGTCTTCTAAATATGAAACCGAAGGAATAACAATTTTCTAAAAATGCTAAAAGAAAACATTGATCCTCGCTGATAAAAAATAACTGCATCTTAATTCACACATCCTCCCTCCCTATATATAAACAAAGAAAAACAGAATAGAAGTTGTTTGAACTTTGAAAGTTGTAATTACCATTTTGACTAATCTTCATGTCAAAGACGCTTGACCTCCATTGAATCATACAGCGCACAGCCAAGTTCATCTTCTCAATTCTCTCCGTAATACCCTCCCCTCCGGTACACCACGCGTGTCAACTTTAACCTCTCTTTCTCCTTCACCCTCCACCTTTTCTGTTTCACTCCCCAATTTCCTTCCCCCCTTCTTCTTCTTCCTTGTTGAGATTATAGTGTCTGTTCTTCTCTCCTTGTCCTTATGAGTCAAGAGGAACACGCACATTTCCTTTGAAGCATCGTGTTCTCTCGTGTTTTTCATATTTCTCAATCTCTTTCATCCCTTTCAATTTGTGAATCTCGTTGCCTCCATCTTCTTCGCGCCAAAAAAAAGTTTTTGCCGTTTCCTCAACCACTCTCTCTCCCTCTCTCACATCATAAAGTGCGCATTGAAGCGTTGCGATTTAGTCCGTTTAGTTCTTTCCATCGTCCGTTTGAATTTCACACTTAATTGATTGTCAATCCGCCAATTCTGGTGGTTTGGCTTCGTGCGCTTCAGAACATAGTTCTGGTAATTTCAATCGTCTCTTCATCTCTTTCTTCTAAGTCTCTTGTACTTTATCACGCATTATACAGTGCATGCATAATGAGGCATGAAGATGTTGGTGACGTCAGTTTGGTTTCTGCGTAAACGATTTGAACGTTGAGTTGTTTCCTGCATATTTTAGGATGCTGCACGCCAAGGATAGATAACTTTGATCGATCGTCTGGACAGAGACGACGAGTAGAGGAAAAAAAATAATTGATTAAATCGCGGCCTGGAGGTGGTTGCCGACGCCAATGACGAATCACGAGTTGGCACCGCAATCACTGACGAGAAGGCCGTCGAGAAGCGCCGCCACCACCTTCTCCACCGAGGTCTTTGATAATGAAGTCGTTCCTTCCTCCCTCGCCTCCATCGCACCCATTCTCCGAGTTGCCAACGAGATTGAAACCGAGCGCCCCAGGGTTGCCTATCTATGTAATCAATACGTTCAGGAATCAATCAATTCAATTTTGAACCCTCCTCAGCTCATCACCGCAAAAATTAATTCGACATTGGTTTTTTTTTTTTTAATTTGGAAGGTCGCTTCTATGCTTTCGAGAAGGCGCACAGGTTGGATCAAAGCTCCAGCGGGCGTGGCGTTAGGCAGTTCAAGACCTTACTGCTGCAGCGATTGGAGAGGGTAAATAAAACCGATCCCTTCTCATTTCTCTTTGTAGTTCGCAATTAGATCATTACTACATGGAGGGACGCCGCCAAATCAAACAGTGTTTTTTGCCCCTTAATCAAAGTGCTAAACACATTTAAAAAGAAGGAAGCGGTCTGCCAACGTGGAAAAGTGTTAATTTAGAATATGTTTGGAAGGGTCTTTGGAATT
The DNA here is from genome assembly GCA_025593235.1 of Vachellia pachyceras. Classification (NCBI taxonomy): domain Eukaryota; kingdom Viridiplantae; phylum Streptophyta; class Magnoliopsida; order Fabales; family Fabaceae; genus Vachellia; species Vachellia pachyceras. Next base: position 9,726 of record JANTPZ010114344.1, read on the forward strand.
CCCAAATACAAGTTCAACAGTGTTTTTTTGTAAATTGAGATAATTTTTTCTATATGTTTATCTCATAAACTATAAAAACATTTCTATGTTGTTTTCCTAAACGGGCTCGTTAGTATCAACTAGCATGTCACAATGTTTTTTCTTTAAATTCATCTTAATATATTTGTTTCAACTTTCTATATATCAAGTCAGATCAAATCTTTGGTATGAAAAGAAGTCCCAAAAAAAATTTATGCATACATTTGTTTCAACTTGACTGAATAAAATGGTTTAAATACAAACTACTATATGATGTTGGGTTGGATATTTTTTTTGGTGAAATGAAAGAAATTAAGTAAACTACTTTAAATTATATATATTTTAAAATATTTATGTGTATCGATAGATTATATATCAGTTTATAAATTAAAAATTAACCTAAAAATAATAAATATATCAATTTATTTAATTATTTTAATCTCTTAAAAAAAGTTAGGATAAAATTTGGAGGTAAGTAATACTAATAAAGTTATTCAATATGAACTAAAAAAGTGCCTCTCAACTATCTGTTTAGTTTTTCCCCTCTAAAGTAGAAATGGAGGCTAAGAGTAAGATTAATTCTTTTTTTTTCAACAAAAAATCGAATTCTCTCAAATTCATTAAACAATATAATATCTTTTAAATAAGTTTTATTATTTACTTACTCCCACTAATTTATTTATGCCACTTCCCTACAACAGTGATCGTGAGTTTGCGACTCAGCTGATCATAAACGTATTAGCATTACTTATCTCAATTGTTACCCCCAATTCATGATAATTTGTATTTTAAATCTATCTATTCATTTGTTAAGTCAACGACGTTAACCGACTTTTAGTCAGCCATAGTTTTGACCAGCTACAGTTATTTCCTTAGAAATAACATGCGAACGGAGGGATTCGTTGTATAATTTCGAAAGGGAGTGGGTAACTATATGTTTCTTTGTTTCCAATCATTCCAACTCACTATCCGCCCAACTCCAGGACAATGCATCCAGTCTTGCCTCTCGGGTTAAGAAGACAGATGCGAGGGAAATCCAGGCTTACTATAAGCAGTACTACGAAAAATATGTCAGAGCGCTAGACCAAGGGGAACAGGCAGACCGGTACTTCATTGCTTGCTCGTATTCATCCAAAAATAATGGGATTGTTTGTTTTTTACTTTAAAGTTTGAATATTCTCTCTGGATCTCATTTCTACAAGTTTTCTTTAATTTACTTATATGCAATAGCAAAGTTTGTTCGCTCCTTCTTTTGCAGAGCCCATCTTGGTAAGGCTTACCAGACCGCTGGAGTTCTTTTCGAAGTGCTTTGTGCCGTTAATAAAACCGAGAAGGTTGAGGAAGTAGCTCCTGAGGTAAGTCGCGATTCACATAATTTCTGATTCATTTTGTCGTGAATGTGTGTCTTTTACACACGTGCACGCGCACGCGCGCGCATTTTTTCCTCTCGGAATATCCAAATCCTTAAGATGAAATAGCTATAACTTCTTTGTAAACAGATTATCGCGGCTGCTAGAGATGTCCAGGAAAGGAAAGAGTATTATGCACCTTATAACATTCTACCCCTGGATTCTGCGGGGGCTTCTCAGCCTATTATGCAGCTTGAAGAGGTAATCCTTCTGCACTATCCATGTTGGATATCCCTTCCCGTTTCATTTGATGGCATTGCATTGAATCTTTCGAATTTTCCCATATCAGATCAAGGCAGCTGTTTGGGCACTAGGGAACACTCGTGGCTTGAATTGGCCTAATTCATTTGAGCACCCAAAGCAGAAAGCTGGAGATTTAGACCTGCTTGATTGGCTTAGAGCCATGTTCGGGTTTCAGGCATGTAATCCGCTCCATAGATAAATGGATAGAGTAAAAAAAAATATTCATACCTGATTTTTTTTCATTAACCTCCCTATATTATTAATGCATTTGGTTTATTTGGACCCAGAGGGACAACGTCAGGAATCAGAGAGAGCATTTGATTCTGCTTCTCGCTAACTCTCATATAAGACTGATTCCCAAACCTGAGCCGCTCAACAAGGCAAGAAATACTAAGTCAATCTTGTATTATCTGCTTAACTGAGTAGTCCTGCCCCTTTTCTCCCACGCATTAAATTGGTTTTGGTCAAATGCAGCTTGATGATCGAGCAGTTGATACAGTGATGAATGATCTCTTTAAGAACTACAAAAACTGGTGCAAATTTTTGGGACGAAAACATAGTTTACGGTGAGATATAAGCATGCTAGCATCAACAAACATTTGTGGCATTTGGCTTTCTGATGCGTTTCGGTTGTCATGAACATTTCAAAAATAAGCCAGGATCTTGTGATGCAAAAATTGACTTGCACATCATATATCTTGTTTTTTCACAGACTTCCACAAGGTCGACAAGAGATACAGCAGAGGAAGTTGCTTTACATGGGTCTTTACCTTCTCATATGGGGTGAAGCAGCTAACGTTCGCTTCCTCCCGGAATGTCTCTGCTACATATTCCACAATGTAAGTACAAACTTGCTTAATCTTCTAGTTTTCCTATGCCAGCCGGGAATGTCTGACCCAGTATCATTTAATTTATCTTGGAGGGATTTATTGACATTTTCCAAAATGTGCTAAAAATATCCGGCAATTATTTAGATGGCATATGAGCTCCATGGTTTACTGGCCGGAAATGTCAGTATTGTTACTGGTGAAAATATTAAGCCTTCTTACGGCGGCCATGATGAAGCATTTCTGCGCAAGGTTATAACTCCCCTCTACCGAGTAATTGAAAAGGTACGTTGCCGGTCAACACTTTTTACAACTTTGGCAAATACGTATACTGAGCTTCAATGATGCTGAATAACTTTTCAGGAAGCCGAAAAAAGCAAAAATGGAACAGCTTCTCACGCAACTTGGTGCAACTATGATGATCTAAATGAGTATTTCTGGTTCGTTTCGCTTTTAGATCTTCACATGGACCACTTTGTTTGATGGGCCCATCAGTTCATTAAATGTTCTTTTTCTTGGCATTCTGCCTCAGGTCATCTGATTGCTTTTCCCTTGGATGGCCCATGCGTGATGATGGTGACTTTTTTAAATCGACTTCCAACACGGCACAGGTACTAGTTACTTATATTCTGTGGGATCGCTGTCTTCATCATAGAATACTTTTTTCGTTGATTGAGTGTAGTTTCTGTATCAGGGAAGAAAAGGCGCTCAGAGAAAATCAAATTCTAGAAGTACTGGAAAATCACATTTTGTTGAGACCCGGACATTTTGGCATATTTTCCACAGTTTCGATCGTTTTTGGACCTTCTATTTACTGGGTTTACAGGTATATTATTCAAACAGAAGGAAATATTGATGTTTATCTCCCCTGATCATACTTACGACTAGGATCTTGCACAATCTTATTGCAGGTATTGATTATTATTGCATGGCAAAAAATTTCAGTGGCGGATATATTTAAGAAAGATGTCTTATATGATCTATCAAGTATATTCATTACTGCGGCCATTCTGCGCTTCCTGCAAAGTATGATTTATACCTTCATTTAAATGGTTCTTATCATGCTACTATCGGATCTCTTGTTTCTTTTTTAACTTATCGTTTGATTGAAATTCTCGGAAGTCATCATATAAGCAGTAGAAACTTCACAAGCCATAGAAGCATAAAATATAAAACTGAATTTTATTCGGGTTTATGGGTGAGATTATGATTAAAGAATCTTAACATCTTATTGGAGTTAAAAATGCGCTTAAGTTCTATCAACTTCAACTCTTCATTTAAAAAATAAATTTTGGAAGTGGATTATATATCTTAAACATAAAGGGAGAAGCCTTCGCGTTTTTTGTTCTTTTTTCACATTAATTTACCGTGGTTTTCATTCCTTTTTATATTGTGGCCCAGGTATCCTGGACTTTATCCTGAACTTTCCGGGCCATCATCGGTGGAGATTCAGTGATGTGCTGAGAAATATTCTTAAAATCATTGTTAGTATTGCATGGGTTATCATTCTTCCAGTCTTCTACCTGAAATCCATTGACGCTCTCCCACAAAGCATTAAGAAATGGCTTTCCGTTTTCGATCAAATAAGGAGCATTCCCTCATTGTATACCCTGGCAGTTGCATTATACATGTTTCCGAATTTACTAGCAGGTGTCCTCTTTCTTTTTCCAATGCTCAGGCGTTGGATCGAAAACTCTGACTGGCATATTGTTCGACTTCTCTTGTGGTGGTCACAGGTATGTTGCAGTTGAATTATGCTTACGTGACTCACTCACTGGCATAGACACACACACGCACGCAACACTGGCTAGAAATCCGTAAGCGAATATGTAACAGTACACTAGTTTTGTTTCTTTTCTTTTTCTTAATCAACTTTAGAAGAGAAAATCATACATGCATGTATAGCGGAAGCAATCTGGAATTCATTGAAGTCTTGACGTGACCTGTTCCTAAGCAATCAGAAAGCTAAGTTTATATTATTTTGTTTTTATCTTAATAATTCTTTTTCCTCCCGCAGCCAAGAATCTACGTTGGAAGGGGAATGCATGAAAGTCAATTTGCTCTTCTAAAGTGAGTTTTGCAGAACCCTAGCTAGTGAATGATGCTCAAACAATCTGTGGTTCATCTTTCTGTTTTTATCACCTTAGAATTGTTAAATTATCCAGTTTTCTTGTATTTCAGGTATACCATTTTCTGGTTGCTGCTTCTAGCTTCTAAATTTGCAGTAAGCTTTTTTCTGCAGGTAATTTTGAATATATGCAGTATTTGTTTCCTCTATAACCGTTCTTGAGAAGCTTTTTGGAGTGTTGGTTTTCCATTAACTGTTTTCTCTTCCATATATAGATAAAACCTCTTATTGAACCCACTAAAGAAATTATGAGCATTCGGCGAATTCATTTTGCTTGGCATGAATTTTTCCCCAATGGTAGTATATCTTCCTTTTCTTTCTCATGATTTGAATACCAAATTGCTTAATTTCAAAGTTGTTTATCTAAATAGTTTACTTCCTATATGTGCAGCTAAATACAACTATGGTGCGGTTTTAGCGCTATGGGCTCCTGTACTTTTGGTGTGTGCGCACGTTTCCTGTTTTTGTTTTAATCTTCTCATCCATTTGGTTAGCACTTTAGCGATTTAACATATTCAATGTAGGTTTATTTTATGGACACTCAAATTTGGTATGCCATATTCTCAACTTTGTATGGAGGTGTTGTTGGGGCCTTCGATCGTCTAGGAGAGGTAAAAATCTAAACACCCCCCCCCCCCGGGGGGTATATACCAGAAATTTAGAGGACCCTATTGCGAACAAAAAAACTAAAGTTAATTTATGTCAACTCCTCAAAATCTATATTTCTATAACAAAATATACAGGAAATCATACTATTTAAATTACGAATATGAATAGTATACAACTTCATGTAAAGCATGAGACTCGTGTTGCATAGTTATTATCCATTGTTATTTTATATAACGGGGGCTTCACATAGCCTTAAATTCATGAATCCTATGAAACTGAATTATTTCAACAGCGACTTAATGCTGAGCTCTTTGCTTATACAGATACGAACCCTGGGCATGCTAAGGTCAAGGTTTCAGTCTTTGCCTGGTGCATTCAACACATGTTTGGTACCTACAGATACGAAACAGAAAAAGAAATTTTCTTTGTCAAAGCGATTTGCAGAGGTTGCTTTAACATTTTTTTTTTTTGGCTTTTAACATTTTGTCGCTCAGTACATTGCTGTGATTAATATTTCATCTTTACTTACATGAGTTTCACGCTGTATAGATTTCAGCAAGTAGAAGGATCGAAGCTTCCAAATTTGCCCAGTTGTGGAATGAAATTATTTGCAGTTTCCGTGAAGAAGATATCATAAGTGATAGGAAAGAGCAGAGATCCAAACTCTATTTAATAGCTTTCTCATATCATCTTTTCCTTTCATGATCCATCACTTCAGTTAGAACCCTGAATTAACAATCTTTGCATATGACAGGGAGATGGATCTTTTGTTGGTTCCTTACTCCTCAGATCCTAGCCTGAAAATTATTCAGTGGCCTCCCTTTTTGCTTGCTAGCAAGGCATGCATTTGACTTTAGTCTTTTTTTTAAGAATTATTTGTTGACGGTCCAGATAATTTACCTTCTAACTATCTTCTCAGATTCCTGTAGCAATAGACATGGCCGTCCAATTTCGAGGAAGAGAGAGCGATCTTCACAAGCGTATATTTGCAGACGAATATCTGAAATGTGCCGTGATTGAATGCTACGAATCTCTTAAAAATGTCTTAAACACGATGGTGGTTGGAGAAACTGAAAAGAGGTGCCCTTTGGGTTTTTGAAAATTTCTTTATCTTTTAAGTGCAATTTTTAGTTTCCATTTCAATATGAGCTATTGCATATTTTTCAAGTGCAATTAGGTATCCTTATTATCAGCTGTTTATATACCTATTGTACACGCATGCATATATTATACGATACACGTACGTATGAATGCATATGGCTTGTAAAGCACTCGCATACATAAATTTTGCTTGTGTATGTTCCTTGTCAGAAAGAAGGAAAAGTAGAAACGGTTGAGTCACCTAATTTATTTTTGTTGGATCTTAATCTAATTTCAATAATAATTAATAAGGAGAACTTCATTTTTCATTTAAATGATAATTAATAAGGAGAACTTCATTTTGCATATGGCCAAGAATTTTTGCCTGTTTGAATAGAAGTATCAGTTCAGCCTTTTGATTTTCCTCATTCATCTTCATCAGTACATATCATTGAAACTGTAGAAAATTCATTAAAATCGCATCATTACCTGGACTTCTGAACTCATTGGGATGAAACAGGATAATCGCGATCATCATCAACGAAGTCGAAAGCAATATCTCAAAGAATACTCTTCTTACAAATTTCAGAATGGGATTTTTGCCTTCCCTTTGTAAGAAGTTCGTGGATCTCGTGGAAATCTTGGTGAGCCATAAAAGGAAAAACTTGTCGCTTGAAAGGTTTCTTGTCTCTAATGAAATATTCTATGAGGAATTTCACACACTGTTCTTTATTGTTATAGAAAGCGGCAGATCAATCCAAGCGGGGAGCAGTGGTGCTCTTGCTGCAAGACATTTTAGAAGTGATTACTCGTGATATTATGGCAAATGAAATCATGTAAGTGAACTTTATGGCACTGAATTGATGAATAGTGTGTTCTTGAAGCATTGTTAAATCATGTTTATTTTTTGGCCAGTAGTAAAATCATGTTAATGGCTCCTCCAAAAAGATAATGATAATCTCTTTTGATGTGATGCTCTGCAGTGAGTTGCAAGAACTTATAAATAATACTAAGGACACTGGAAGGCAACATTTTGCTGGTACTGATGAAAAACCAGCTATAGTATTCCCTCCTTTGGTTACAGCAAAATGGGAGGAACAGGTACTTAGTTTTGTTTTGGGCCTCATAACTGGTATTTAGTTGGTTGTTACTATTTTCAACGTTCTTTTTGTACATTATATTTTTACCAACTGATCCATTAAAAATTGAATTCATGATGAAATAATTTTGCTGCTTGCAATCGTTTCAGATAAACCGTCTTTATCTAATACTGACGGTGAAGGAATCTGCAGTTGAGATTCCAACTAACCTTGAAGCACGCAGGCGGATTGCCTTCTTTACCAATTCCTTGTTCATGGATATGCCACGTGCGCCACGAGTTCGCAAAATGCTCTCATTCAGGTGCGTCACCCGATTCTGATGCATAAGAATGGGCTCAAAATATATGCCTGCACCATGCTTCCCATCGTCAACTGTTGAGCATCATGGCGCTCATTGAATCTTAGCCATCAGGGTTTTATGATGTCCTATTTAAACTACAACAAGAATACTATTTTTCTTTGCATATTTTACTGTCCTAAAGAAGTGACTAATTTCAGATATTATAACTTTTCTTGTTTGCAGTGTCCTGACTCCGTACTATAGTGAAGAGACCGTCTACTCTAAGACAGACCTTGAGGTTGAGAATGAAGATGGCGTTTCAATCATATATTACCTGCAAAAGATTTACCCAGGTTTGTAACAGCTAAATCAGTACAGCAAGATTTTACTTTTTGAATGAACAAAGGCTGGCTATAGTCTCATTACTTCCTAATAGATGAGTGGAATAATTTCATGGAGCGACTTGACTGCAAGAAAGACAGTGAAGTTTGGGAGAAAGAGGAAAATATATTGCAGCTTCGTCACTGGGCTTCATTAAGAGGGCAAACTCTTTGCAGAACAGGTACATATATGATGAATGTTAATAATTAGGTTGATTAACAATTTCACTTTTGTATATATTTATAACCTTATTTCCGCAGTCAGGGGAATGATGTACTACCGCCGGGCTTTAAAGCTTCAGGCTTTTCTGGACATGGCTAATGATCAAGGTAAAATAATAATTTTCTCTTGTAGCTTTTCCATCCTGGGGTGTCGTGTACTAGACCGTCATATTTAAACTCCCCTTGCATGTTATCAACTATGTAGTGAAATGTCTAATTATATTTTCTTGTCATCAGAGATTCTTGATGGCTATAAAGCGGTTACAGTTCCATCGGAGGAAGATAAAAGGAGCCAGAGATCCTTATATACCAATCTTGAGGCTGTGGCTGACTTGAAATTCACATACGTTGCTACCTGTCAAAACTATGGGAATCAGAAGCGCAGCGGAGACCGCCGTGCAACAGATATCCTAAATTTGATGGTTAAGTACGTTATCCTATTGATATATGATGTCTTGTTTTAAAGTGCGAGTATATTCTTGCTTTCGATTTCCTGATGTGCACTTAGTATAAGAATCCAATTTTTGGTTCTTCAATTGAAGCAATCCCTCGCTTCGTGTGGCATATATTGACGAAGTTGAAGAAAGAGAAGGTCAAAAAGCCCAGAAGATTTATTATTCTGTATTAATCAAAGCTATGGACAATCTAGATCAAGTAAGTACACATTAAACTCAGGAAAAACAATTTATTTACTCATCTTTACCGCAGAAGTAATTGCTTTTATCTTCTCTGAAGGAAATATATCGAATAAAACTTCCGGGCCCAGCTAAGTTGGGAGAAGGGAAACCAGA
>JANTPZ010114345.1:0-17936 GCA_025593235.1 Vachellia pachyceras
TGCGCTATATCAAAGCTTCAAGTGCTTACCTGGGAAAACCAGACGACGTTGTGGATTTTGATTTTGTATATTACAGAAGCAAAGACCCATTGACTCCTAGGCTTTTTGAGGACATTCTTGAGGAGGTTGAGCAGATAGCGTTGTTCAAATATGGAGGGTTTCCTCACTGGGGAAAGAACAGGAATTCTGCATACAAGGGGGTGATCCGCAAGTACCCAAATGCAAATAAATTTTTAAGTGTGAAAAGAAAGTACGATCCACAAGGAATTTTCGCTAATGAGTGGACAGATAAGGTTTTTGGTTTAAGTGATGAAAGTGTGATGATGTTCAGGGATGGGTGTGCTCTTGAAGGTTTGTGCATTTGCTCAGAAGATCGCCACTGTTCTCCATCTAATAAGTATTATTGCAGGCCTGGGAAGGTTTATAAGCAAGCTAGGGTCTGTACTTTTGAAGGTTAAGACTGATTTTGAAGGTTTATAAGCAAGCTAGGGCTTTTCTGATCGTGATATTTCATATTTGTGATGTTTATTTTCATCTTTTTATTGGAAAAATAAGGCAATGTTGTCATTTCTAATGAGTGATATTAATTAAATAAAAGGCCTATATATGATTGTATGCAATCGATAATGTGAATTGGTATTTCTAGTTTAATGTTATTTTCTTAAATTTATTCCCTAAAAACTGCAAAGGCAAGGTATGAAAAATAATGTACGCTTTTCCTTGTAAAAGTGTAAACACACACTTTATTATTTTATTTACTAATATTTATTTTCTTAAGATTTAAATAAATTCTGCAAGTTTTCTAAGCACTTAGGAATCATGACGTTGTGGATGATCACAACAAATTCCTAAGCAATCTAAGCTCTGAAACCATAACAAGCTTTAGGGTTCATTTGGAAGTTCTTTTGAGAATAGTTTTTACGGATTGGGAGACAAAACCTAGGTTTTGGAGAATAGATTTTAGAGAATAGCTTTTACGGATTTTGAGGCAAAACCTAAGTTTTAAAAATGTGATTGTGTTTGGGAAGTTTTGGCTTTTACAGATGCCGAGGCAAAAAGTAGGTAAGAAAGAAAAAAGTAAAAAAGAGAAAATTTATTAAGAGAGAATGTGTGATTTGATAAAAAAAAATAGCCTTTTCAAAACCTAGGTTTCAAACCAATGTTTTATATCTAAAGTAACTTTTTAAAAAATGTGAGTACTTGGATAAAATTTAAATTTTAGTGTAAAACTTAAATTTTAAAACTCAACTTGCATTTTGAAAAGTGTAGCATACAAGCTTTTAACGAATGACTCTAGATTCATTTCATTCAATCAAGGGTTAGTGTCTAGAACACAGAGACCAAGGGCTACCCTTTTATTAGGATATAAGCCCATATCAATAAACATGCACAGGCCCAATAACCATGTTAATAGGCCCAAAATATTCTAACCATACAAATCCACTATCTCATAACGAAGCATATACAAACAGAGAATGTTGCTGACAGCTTAACAATGGAGTCGGGTCTAGCAGAAAAATTCAATTCAGCTGCTCACATTTAATATCCAACGGCATCTCAAACAAAATTATCTTCTATAAGAGAATACAAATACTCTGCAAAAAACAGAAAAAAGTTTCTCGACAACTTACAAACTGAAATCTATTCACTATCTTTCTATTATTAGGCTAAAAGATAATGCGAAAGTAACATATTTTTGGAAACAGACACAAGACCATTATTTCTCATTCAAGATTGATAAACCTAAGCATTATACTTTGAAAGTGGTGTAGCACAGCTTATTACTTGTATAACGAGTTTGATAAAATTGAGTTGGGAGTATATATATTAATCAATTCATCTTTATCCTTCATTCTCATAGCGTGTATGAATATATTTTTTGTGCGCGCGGAAAACATATCTTTTTTATATAACAAATAAGCAATTTTTAAGCTTAATGTATTGTTTTGGAATCTGAGAAACCATTATATCAAACACAAAATATTGAGGGATCCATTTTCAGTTCCATTTTTGACCCTCTAGTCATGTAACTAAAGGCAAAAATTTGGAAGAAAAAACAAGTCATCATATGCACTCTTATATGGTCCGGGCACAGAAAGAAAAAAACTTTTCTGCAATTCTATTTATAAGTTGCATCACTAAATGTTCATACGGATGTATAATTTCATCATTTATTTATTATTGTATTTATAATACATATTAAATAAGGATAAAGTTAAAAATGTCTTTTAACCAAAAAATAAAATTGATGAAGTTTAAAATTTTTCTCAATATCCATCTAATATGATTGAACCGACTTCTAAATAGATTTAGAAGTGACTGATTTCGTCGTCACAAGGCGGATATATGGTTTCATCGTTCATTTATCTGTATATAAGTTACTGGTTTTCAAAATATTGCATATTTGATGAGATAAATAAGCGCGAACCCTTTGCAAAACTAAAATTAAATTATTCAAATTATGAAGCTGAACGTTAATGCTGCAGCTGCAGGTGTCATCTTAACGAAATCGAAAGTTGACTATAGTGAAAATTATAATGCCTTGTCCTTCCTTCTAGGTGCATGTGTCTTTTCATTGTCGGAAATTATTATTATTTTATTATTGCCTGTCTTGTGCGTTCTCGGTAGTCCGTAGTGATTAGTTGTACGAAATTCCTGATGAGTTGCGCAATCCGAACGATACCAGGGGAGAAAGTTCAGAACTCATATATGACTGAAACATGGAATGCATGGCCATGAGTAGAGTCACCAGACAACTGCAGAAAATGTTTTACACATCGTGAAAATATTGATTACAATTTAATGGTTAGGTCTTCTCTTTTGAGTGGGTCGTCTAGGAAACATTATTTGGTCTAATGATGAATCAACTAGATTATAAAGTGAGCTAATTGTATCTGAATTTCACCTTATTAAAAAGAACCCATAACTTGAGAGGAATTTTCATTGTAAAACCTTGATTCGGAGTTAGTCAGTTACTAGGATATACATGGTACTAGGATCTCAAAAAAAGCGTTGAACCGGTGGCCAAAGGCTTATGTGAAAAAAAGGATGATAGTAATCTAATTGATGCCGATAATAAGTTGAAGTTTCCTGTTTGTTTGCATGGTATATTTTTTTTTTATTAACTGCATGGTATTTTTTCATTACTATTACATCACATTTTTCCAACTTCTATACAACTTTGGTCCAACAAATAAGACATCAGTTTGTGCGTTATGCATTGATCAATGTATTAATTCTATTACACATATACACTTGGAGTGTATTTTATATTATGTGCTTAATGCTTCTCCCGCTTGCTTGTATAACTTTGCTAATAACTTCTTCAACGTACGAGCAATACATAGCATTATTGTCAGTTTGATAATTCATGGTATGATGGGTTCACATGCTCTGACTAATACTAGATTAATGTTTGCAGTCAAATTGCCCTACCCTCTCATTTCCCTTGCACTCTCCCAAATATCCCTATATATATCGCTTGGGGCATGCATGGTCCGCCATCGATCAGAGTTTACATACAAAAGCAAATATCAACTGTGAAAATGCTTAAATCCTTTCTCATCATCTACTTAGTTCTCATTAATGGCGTTTTTTCGTCTCCTCCGGCTGATCCCATCAAGTGCACCTCTGGCGGTAACACAGACTGCACCATCACAAACTCCTACGGCGCCTTCCCTGACCGGAGCACTTGCCGGGCATCCCGAGTGCTATACCCAACCACGAAGAGAGAGCTTGTTTCCATGGTGGCCTCGGCTTCAAAGTACAACACAAAAGTGAAAGCAGCCACCAGATATTCCCACAGCATCCCCAAGCTTGCTTGGCCTGGAGGCCAAAACGGCATTATCGTAAGCACCAACAAGCTCAACCATATAGTGAAGGTGGACGCGGGAAGAAGAAGAATGACAGTGGAGAGTGGGGTCCTTTTGAGGGACCTGATCAATGAAGCGGCAAGGAATGGGCTGGCGTAGCCGCATACGCCGTACTGGCGGGGACTCACCGTGGCGGGACTATTGGCGACAAGAGCTCACGGCAGCTCGCTGTGGGGGAAGGGAAGCGCAGTTCATGAGCATGTGGTGTCCATAAGGATTGTGACGCCGGCGACGGCGGAAGAATGGTATGCCAAGTGAGGAGCTTAAGTGAGTCAGATGAAGAACTTAACGCAGCCAAGGTCTCTCTTGGAGTTCTCGGGGTTGTTTCTCAGGGGCATCTTTATCTATAATTTAACAGACCGTTCCAATTGGTAACCAAATTATTTTTTTAGTATACAGTACTGCTATGTTGTTATATTATGACATTAATAATTATTAAATTGAACAATAAAATAATATATATATATATATATATAACTATACAGTACTCGGTTTTGACTTTGAGCATATATGTACGTAATTGATGGTTTTACTTTTAATTTGTAGGTAAAGTTACAATCAGAACCCTTGTTTAAGCGAGCAATTACGTACGAGAGATGAGGAGCGACTCAGATTTGGGAGAGGAGTTGATTAGATTCGGGAAAGAGCACGAGTTTGGTGACATCTCGTGGTACCCAACACAGAAGATGGCAGTGTTCAGAGTTGATGTTCGAGTGCAAATTCATCTTATTGGAAACGGTCTCTATGATTCCACCGAATTTCGTTCCACTCCCTCCGCTCAATTAGCTGCTCCCAGAGCCACAGGTTCATATATAATATAATATTATTACCTTCTCTGATCCTTTTCTGTTATTTTCCTCCAAACATCTAAACTATAACCACAAGTAGAATTCAATTCCCTGTAACAGAGGACCTTCAAGAACCAACAAGGAATGCTACAGGAAAATCTCTTGATGCGCGGTCGGTGACCAGGTCGGATTTCAGAGCTGCTTATGGTTTGACTAACAACGGTAGTCTTTCTTCTTCTTCTTCACATCCATATATAGCTGATGATTTAATTAACCAACATTAATGTCATAACTTACCAGTCTTATGCATGAACAGGTAAAATCTTGTTCCTGTCTGATTGGAGTTACGATCCCACTAGACCTAGAATTTCTCATTTCAGGAGTCAGCGTTATATTCCATGCATTTCCATTCTTTGTGCCACTCCTCTTCCAAACGTTACAACAACTTCAATCATAATCCATAACCATACAAGTTATGAATATTGAATAATGATATATGTATATATCAGGTGACTCATTTTAGAGTTAGAATAATGCGAAAAAGTGTGCAATTAATTTTTTTTTGGTTTAAAGTGTTATTTAGGTTAAAAGAATTGCTATTTAGGTTTTATGGATTCATTCTATTATATTTATTATACTCCATGCGATCCACAGTATCGATTTTTTATAAAAGAATTATTTTGATACACAATGAAATCACTTGTCGAATAATTATTAATACTCACTTTTCAATTCCACCCTTTTAATTACCGTTTAAATGCGAACATTGTATTTTTTTTCCCTCCTTCGTAGTCTCAATTGAAAAAAAAACTTTAATTTTAAGGAGTTGATTAGCATTTATGGTTTTGGTGGATGAGGGAGGGGCAATTAGATTAGACCATTAAGTGGCCAGCCACCAACGACCACATGTTCCTGCCCTCTTCTGGTCCCTCCTATTTTTCTCTCCTGCCCTCACTGCTCACTTCATTTATTTTTTTAAAGAAAGAATAGATAATCTAATTTAATTTTAATATATAAAAATAATAACGGACCTTATCATTTATTTCTTATTCATTTACAAATACACACAGTTCATTTCATTCTAATAAGAAAATATGAAATTAAATTTGTATTGTTCTTTGCCTTAATTCCAGTCTTGTGTGGACAAAAATAACATGTAAGAGTTGGCAATGAGTTGGTGACTTAATTAATCTATGGCGTTTTTCCCCATTTCATTTTTTTCTTTCATCGTCTAATTTTTATATGATTGTGATATTTATTTCAGTGATAATTGGCTTTTATGTAAAAAAAGAGAAATTTCTATTACAAAAATGTTTGCATTTCATTTAAAAATAAACAATAAAATTATAGAATTACAAGAAATTTGTAAATTATCGATAAAGTACATACAATTTTATTAGAAGAAGATAACAATCAAAATTCAAAATATACTTTTAATAATATGACAAAAATGCATGAATTTTGGCATCATCTATATATATATATATATATGATAAAAAAATTCTAACAAGACGCATTCTAC
Organism: Vachellia pachyceras; assembly: GCA_025593235.1. Classification (NCBI taxonomy): domain Eukaryota; kingdom Viridiplantae; phylum Streptophyta; class Magnoliopsida; order Fabales; family Fabaceae; genus Vachellia; species Vachellia pachyceras. The sequence goes on from JANTPZ010114345.1 coordinate 6,183, forward strand.
ATGAGTCATGAGGCTTCATATTTCAAACTTCATGCAATGCTTGGGACCTGGAATATTTATCTACACCCATTAACTGTATTATTAAGTGGCTATCGTAAAGTTTATAAATTAATTAAAAATTTATTAGGTAATAAAGTTACATATAACTATAAATATAGTTCATAACTAATAATAATTTTTTGACATGTTTTTACGGTGTGTATATATAATCGAAGCACGCAGGGATCTCATGAGCTCCTTTAGCCAATAATATTAGCCTGTTTGTGGTGGAGTTATAAAAATCTGTTCACATGTAAAGTTCTTTTCATATGTTTAATTTATATACTATAAATCACGTTTAAAAGTAGTTTTAATTGCTAATCCAAATAGACAATGTTAATGTCGCCTAACTTAATTTCTTATCCTTATAAATATACAATCACATCACAGTACTTCACACTATCATTCTAAAATAAAGAATTAATAAATTAAAAACTGTTACTTGTAAACCTCTAAATACAATCTTAGGTTTTCCCCTCCATTTTCTAAATATATTAATATACTTATGATTACTTGAAATTAACCTATGTATGAGGAATTTCTAATTTTTTCATTATATCTTCTTCTTTTTTTAATTTATATTTAAACGAAGTATATTAATTGTTTACATATTATTCGAAACATACTAGGAATCATATAAATTGCACCCATCCCTTTTGGTTGAAATTATAAGATATTAGATAAAAATATCTAACTAATAAGGGAAAATGACTCTAGAAAACCTTTAGAATATAGAAAAGATAAATCAAGAGCTCAATATGCTTAATTCTATATCCGATCCAGCGAAACAATTAGGAATATTGAAATGTTACAAAAATACAAGAATGCCCCTCATGGATTAAAAAACCAATTTGCAATTAGAAAATTTTCTTTATTTGACTGGTTATTGCCTATATTCAAGTTGCAATGAAGATTTGGCAAGGGGAGTTTCAGTTTATTCCCTATACTTAGGTTGTAATAAATATTTGGTAAAAGGAGTTCCAATTTTTTCAAGTTCCACGGTGGTATTATTCATATTAGCAAATTTTCTATATTTGAATGGTTATTACCTATATTTAAGTTGTAATTTGCTAAATGTAAGTTGCAATGAACATTTGGTTTGGGGAGTCCCAAAATTAAAATTCAAGTTCCAAGGGCATTCTTGCCATTTCATCAAATTTTAATATCCCTAATTGGTCAATCGACTTTGATATGGGATTATACACATTGGACACCTTGATTTGTCATTCTTTATTTCAAAGGTTTCCTGGTGTCATTTTCCCAACTGATAATTTTAAATTTTGTCCCTTGGAGTGTGAATGGTGATCTTGTAAATTGTGAATGGAGGTTTTGCATCCCTTTAATTAACAAGGGTTAGATGTTATTTCATAACGCTTGGATGTTTTTATGACCGCTCTAAGTATATAACAAAGCTTTTCTAATATGTGTGAAAATGATGAAAATACATTATAAAGTAACAAGTGTTAAATTATATTCAACATCCTCAAATACTTTTCGGTTGCATTCAATATGAAAAATACTTACGTACGGTTGGAGTGCCACATCATCCATACTCTTTCCAATAAAAATGCACCAAACTGTGGGTCCCATAAATATTTATTATAATGGGTTATAGAGAGAGAAATAATTAAAATAAATTCATAAGATGAGATAAAAAAGGAGAATTGGAATATTTTCATTAGAGAAAGTATGAATGAAGTGAAGCTCTAGGGATATGTAAGTATTTCTTGATGAAATTAGGGTGCTTATTGGCATTGGGAGGATTCTTTAAAACTAACATTGCAACAAAAATTATTTTAGGATATTGAATGTTGCTAGGGAGAGAGTAAGTTATTAGATAGATGGACATGGATGACACATGAGAGAATTATTGAATTCATAGTGATATGTGAAAATAAAACCAAAAGTGGTGAGGAGAGGGATTTATCAGAATGAAGTGATTGAGTATGTAAATGAGATGTAGAGTAGTTTGGAGGATGTAACCTTCCAAAAGTGGTTGGGCTATCCTTAAGTTTAGGGATGAAACTCATACGCAACCCTGAGCCCCCATGTGCTCCCTCCAACTGTCTTCTTCCTTTCTTGCTCTTGTTCACCTTCCTCCCCTCTCTTTATAACCCCCTCCTCTATCACCCATCCCTCTCAAGTTCATGACTTTGAACATGGCTCATCATGTTGATCCCAGCAATGACATGGAGGATGGAGACAGCCTCACCGCCGAGATGAACTTTAAGGACTCCTCTTCTGCCGTCATCAGAATCCGCCGCCGCCTCCCGGACTTCTTGCAGTCTGTTAAGATCAAGTACGTCAAGTTAGGCTTAGGCTACGGCTATTCCTGCAACGCTGCCACTCTTCTCATGTTCGCTGTCGTCGTGCCCTGGTTCATCTCCTTGCTGGTTCAGTTCACCGGCCTCATACTCGACCGCCTGTCCCAGCTCTGGTCCCATCAGGCTATTCATATCAACGGTGACGATTCTGTACCGCAGCTTGCCGCTTCTGCCGCCTTGCTCATCGTCTTCGCCCTCTACCTGGCCGGCCGGTCCAGACCTGTCTACCTCGTCGACTTTGCCTGTTACAAACCGGAAAACGAACGGAAAATCTCTGTTGATTCGTTCCTCAAGATGACGGAGGAAACCGGTGGGTTTGAAGACGAGACCCTTCAATTCCAAACGAGAATCGCGACTCGGTCCGGTTTAGGGGACGAAACGTATTTGCCCAGAGGGATTATGTCTAAACCGCCGAACCTTAACGTGGAAGAGGCTCGTCATGAGGCGGAGAAAGTCATGTTTGGATCACTAGATGCTCTCTTTGAGAAGACCGGAGTTAAACCTAGAGATATTGACATTCTCATAGTGAACTGCAGCTTGTTCAACCCTACCCCGTCTCTCTCCGCCATGATCATCAACCACTACAAACTCAGGACTAACATAAAAAGTTTCAATCTCGGAGGAATGGGTTGCAGTGCGGGCTTAATCTCCATCGATTTAGCCAAGGACCTTCTGAAAGCAAACCCCAATTCCTACGCCATTGTGGTCAGCACCGAGAACATAACCCTCAATTGGTACTTCGGCAACGACCGCTCTATGCTTCTCTGCAACTGCATTTTCCGAATGGGCGCCGCCGCCATTCTCTTATCCAACAAATCCTCCGACAGGATCCGATCTAAATACCAACTAGTCCACACAGTTCGAACCCACAAAGGAGCAGACGACAAAAACTACCACTGCGTTTACCAGAGAGAAGATGAGAAAGGAACGGTGGGCGTTTCTTTGGCCAGAGAACTAATGGCAGTCGCCGGAGATGCCTTGAAGACGAACATAACGACGTTGGGGCCGTTGGTTCTTCCGTTTTCGGAGCAGCTCATGTTCTTCTTGTCGTTGGTTAGGAAGAAGGTGCTGAAGAATTCCAACGTGAAACCTTACATTCCGGATTTCAAGAAGGCGTTCGAGCATTTCTGTATTCACGCCGGAGGGAGGGCGGTGCTGGACGAGATGCAGAAGAACTTGGAACTCAGCGAGTGGCACTTGGAGCCGTCGAGGATGACGCTTCACAGGTTCGGTAACACGTCTAGTAGTTCGCTGTGGTACGAGCTGGCGTACACGGAGGCGAAGGGTCGGGTCGGCAAGGGCGATCGAGTGTGGCAGATAGCGTTCGGATCGGGTTTTAAGTGTAACAGTGCCGTGTGGAAGGCGGTGAGGAGCATTCCGGTCGGTGACTGGCAGGGGAACCCCTGGGACGACTCGGTTCACAGCTATCCGGTCAAGGTCCCCACCAAGGCTTGAATTCTCACGTGGAGAGATACCATTGGACAACAAAGTTCAAGATCGATTTCAGTGTTTTCCTTCATTTTTTCTTATTTTTGATTAGACAAATTGGTTAAAAAAACCGAGAGAGAAAAAGACCAGTAAATACCCCTAAAATAATAAAAACTCAAATTAGTACCCTAAAGTCCAAAGACACTCCTTTACAATTTCGGAATTTGGTGAGTGCCTTTGGACTTATCTAGAATTAATCTTGATTTGGGTTTTGATGATTTTAGGAGTATTTACTTGTTTTTTAAAATTCCAAATCAAATACATTAAAAATTGTTTTTTAACATTTATGTTTTCTGAAATGTCACTTTTGGCAAAGTGTGATGGGATGGAGGTGATGATAAGGAAGCGTTCAAATCTTTCTAATGTAACAAAAATTGTGAATTTTATTAATTATAGTTAATATTTTATATTTATATATAATGTCAATTGATAGATTAATTTTTTCCTGTATAACATGAATTTAATACTTTTTTTTATAAATTCAATAGTTTGTTATGAACAATGATTTAATTAATGGCACTTCTCTGGCAAAAAAAAAATTAATGGCATTTAATATGAACGAAAATACATGTAGGACAACGGGGAATGTAATTAGTATGTTAAGGGAATCACCTTAATGGAGCTACCTATATACTTTTAATAAGCATGGATGATTCATTTTTATGGTATATTTGATTGATTATAACTCCTTTTATTTTTCAGTAAACCATTGGCAAAAAAAAATTTATTTTTCAGTAAACATAGATTGAGCAATATATTTCAACGCCAATTTATTATACTTTTAAGAAAAATTACGACATCATACAATCTTTTTAAATAGGAAATTTACATTCAAATCCCAAATAAGAGAATTAATGAATAAAATATGCTAAATATTTACAAAACTATCATAAGATTCCAGGAGTAGTTGCTGAAGTTGTTAATGAAGGCTAGTAAGGTTGTTAATGACAACTTCAACAGTTAATTTTGGGACCTTATGGTAATTTTATAAATTTTTAGGACCTTTTATTTATTAATTCTCTTATTTGAGACCTGATTGCAAATTTCTCTTTTCAAATTATGTTAGGTTTGGAGCGTCTCATTCAACTTCTGTAACAAATTATCATTATTAAGCCCTACTTAAGAATAGTTTCTTCAAATAAAATTTCTGCAATTACACAGGTTCAAACCGAAAACTTTATGTTAAAACCTTTAAAGTCCTTTCAATTAAGATCAACACATATTAGTCTTGGGCTGGTTTTTTCCTTTCAATTAAGATAAACACATGTTAGTCTTGGGCTGGTTTTTAAGTTTTAACTATTTTTCAATTTTTTTTTTGTAACATATGGTAATAACAGATGATGGAAAAGGTGATTCAATGTTCATGTCTTACTTATTGTGTCAATCTTGGCATCATATTATACCCGCCCATATTTTAATTATGATATTAAATACTTCTCTGACGTTAGTTGCAAGATAGATTTAACCATGGCGTGTTTCTATCAGGAAAGTAATGGGTCCATCCACCTAATAAAATATATTCTACATCGTTTCATTGAATGTCCAGATTCTCAATACTTGCACTAAAACAAACTTATGACAGTAAACTTTCTTTCTTTCACACTAACTGTTACTCTCTAAAGAAATAATTTCTTTTTTTTTTAGATGTCATTTTCTCTAACCTCTACGTCCTCACGTTCATACAATAGAAGCTACGTGGCTTATTCCCTGGTTATTTGACCGCCAATGACAAATAGAAGGCGACAGAGATATCTGTATTACCAATCATTTTCATCACAGATCATAGATTCAATTTCAACCTCAGACAAGATTCGTGTTCAATGTGGCAAGATTCTGGTGCATTCTTTCTACTTACCTTCCTAAATTATAATACTCAACCCAAATAAAACAAGTCTAAATTGGATGTATGATTTGCATGACAAGGTTATGACTCCAATTTAGATAATCCAATACTGTCTCATATACCCTTTTTACTGGTACCTCCAAAAAAGGAAACAAAAAGAAAAAATAGCGTTGTCTCTGTTTTTCCATTATATCAAATGAACATGGTTTATACAACTTGAATTAAATTGCACCTAAAGCAGGGGAAAGTTACAACAAATAGGGGTAAAAGAAGTAGAAATATCACTGCCTTTTGACTAGCCTTTAGCTTTGATATCATTATCATTGGGGTTTAGATCTGATTTTCAAGCAGTGTTCTTACCTTGAAGCTAAAAATTATTGGCAACTTCTTTTTCTGCTGATTTGTTAGTAAAATGAAGCCAATAATGTAAACAACTGCTTACATTGAATCAGCTGACTCATATCACAAAAGAAGACACCAGCATGAACCACTGTTGTTAATCCTCCTACCTACCTTCTCATAATTTCTTTTACCTTCTACTTTCGTGTGGGTTCGGGTACTGAGGGGATTTTGATTATGCATGAAAGCTATTCAATTCAATTTCTTCTTTCACTAAACTACCACTCACAAACGCTATTGGGTGGAGCAAGAAACATCACTTCTCTTGGCCTCCAGCTACTCGTAGGGCCGGTACATGATATTCCAAACCATTGCAGGTGGTGTTTGAACGCTAGGCTCTTCACTGCAGAAAACAAATACAAAAACTATGATTCCATATGAAGAAAAAAATGAGAAATGAAGGCAAGCTAAAGATTTGTTTGTAACTTGCAGGACATAACCCATTTTATTGTCTAGTGATACCTCTGGAACCCATATGCATCTCAGCTGTCATTGGGCGCCTACTTGAAAATGCCAAAATAGTTTGCACAAAGAACACAACAGTTAATGATTGAGCAGAGAAATTATTTAATTATGGTTGAATATGATAGAAATAGTTTTAACATGAAGCCAAGTCATTCTCTCCCAGGCATTCTAGAATGCTACCAATTGTAAAATTCATATTCATGTGTTTTTCACAATATGAAAACTCGAGTGCAATTTTTAGGTGTAATTTCTAAGTTTTTCGTATGAAAATTTTACGAAGTCGAATCCTTTACAATTTTTTCCTCATTTGATGTGGTTATTAGTGAATCTAATTAATATCAGACACCTAAATGCGACATTGTGTGGCAGCACGAATCAAAGAACAAAATTGTGTTAAGGCACTTATTGTAACAGGTCCGACAACAACTAATTTTCTTCGCCTTTCAAACTCTGAGAACCTTGAAAAATGACACAGTCATCTCCAACACCTTTCATATTGATGCAACAAATCAAGAATCTATTCAATTATCTTTCAATGTTATTTTTCTTCATCTTCTACTTTGGAATTCTTAAAGACAGAACATAGTGTACAGGGTAATGTTTTAATCATGGCTCACATGTAGTGCGTAAATCTACCAACAAATTTTTCAGAAGTTTCCTATCGTATCAGAAAGAACTACAGTTATGCCGTTTTTACTGGAAATAGCAAGATATTTAGCTGCTTAGCATACTCAAAACCCTGAACAATACATACACATTTATGGAACTTTAAACAAGTGTTAAAAATTTCACAAACCCCTTTCCTTAAAAGGGAACCAGAAATATAAAAGCATCAACAATCAATAATTGCAGTAATTTCACCAATGGAATCATTCTTTAAAAGGACAAAAATCAGAGGTGGTTTGCTCCTAATTGGGTCCACATCTCTTTTTAAGAAGCATGCTGTTAGATAGCCTCCATGAAACATTGCAGAATGAAGAAACAGCAAATAAGCCATCTTTCTAACTTTCTTGGCTTCCCCATCATGATAAGCCCATGGTCACTCCAGTATCGACCTCAAGGATAAAAACAGTACAGACAGCTCACTCAAACTTGTGACCCCATGTCTTCACCTTAATGCAAAAGTACCAATCCTTTCAACGAAGTCCATGGTCAACTATATCTCTTCCTTTCGTTCTAGCTATCTCATTAACAAGTCATACATATTATCCACCTAGTGTTAACAGCACTAGAGAGAGATCATGATAACTACATTTGCAATCCCATCTCTAACATGTTATTTGAAAAGGGACTATAACTTCAACCTTAAACACAAAATTTGCTCTATGGGCTAACAGCACAAATCAGTTCAAGGCAGTACATTTTATGAGCTCTATGTTTTTAACCACAGGACCAACACCCATTATGACTTTTTTAAGCGCATCCGCTATCCTGTTTTTTGGAACATTACCAATGAACAATCTGTGTTTTGTTTCAGACAGTGAACAAAGACATAGACACAGTGCAGAAACGAGTCCAACGAAGAAAATGAACCGGTAAAACTAAGTAGCATACCGAAGATTTTTCCTTATCTTATTTTTGCTAGAAGGGGTCAATCTCAGCTATGATAATTCCAATAACAAGTGAGACAATATTAGAAAGTTTCCCATCCAGCGACCCAAAAGAAATGTAAAGAGGAATAGAGGATAAAAACGGGAATGGCTCTGCATAATGGCAACATAAATGAAGAATCTTGAAATTTGCTTTATTGGAGTTTATGTGATTCTTGTTAAGCATATACCAGCAACAGTAGATATGGCAAAGCCCAACATAAATCAGTCCAATAAGATTAGTCCCAATGGATTGTTCTAGAATATTTACTTTACATTATAAATACGTGTACACTGTAGTGACTTGAGCAGTAAAAATTATTCAAAGCAATACAATTCTGTTATTCACTGTCCGTCTTGCTCCTTCGTCCTGCCTTGCTTTTCTATGCTTTAACAATTCTCCTCAAAATGGGTGCCCCTACATGAGAGGAGTCTGGATTACTTGAACATTCAAATGATGGCCCGCTATTTGTAAGAAAATCCTATCCGTTCATTCCTTTCCCGATTTTAAATCCCTTCAGTTTTCTTTTATAGCACACGATTTTTTCGTTTGGGATAAAAATGGGAGTCCCGATTTTGGCATTAAGAAGCACCAACAAAGCGAGGAAAACAGCGCAATGCTACTGGCAACTGTTAATGATCGAAAATAGGGTAAATTTTGAATCTTTAATATACTTTGTTATGTTGTCATGCTAAAGTTAGTTAGCTAGCGATCGTGTTATTAAATAATCAACAACTCTCTATGAAATATTTTGGAAGATTCCATAATATTATGGAATGCTCTAGAATACTCGAGAAGATTTTGGAATGTTATGAAAACCTTTGGAAAGTTCTGGAATGTTATGGAAGCCCTTGGAAGGCTCTGGAACGTTGAGGAAGCTTCTGGAAGTATGTGGAAACTTATGGAGAGTTCTAGAAGCTTAGAGTATATTCCAGAATAGTGTAGAAGATATAGAATGTGTAAGATATTTCTAAGTTTGTATAGAAGTTTTTAAATGTAAAATATAAGCAGTAGTATCAAATAAATCTCCACCGTTCGTTAAGGAGGTGGAAGAGTATAAATAGGTGGTGTGTGGGTGAGTTTGTGTAGATGTGAGAATTAAGAACTAAGACAGTTGAGAAGTAGAAGTGAGAAGTGTTGAAAGAGTTGAGTAGAAGTGAGTTGAGAGAAGTGATAGAATCGAGTGAGTTGAGAGATAAAACAAAGTGTGCGTAAGTGAGGAACTTGAGAGTGTGTGAGAGAAATACAAAAATTAGTGTATTGCATCTATTCGGTTTCAAATAAAAGTTTCCTTTTATTAAACTTCCTCCTCCTTATTCAAGTTTCCTGACAAATAATTTAAAGGTCTACCACTTAAACCCCAATTGCTAAACTCTAGAAATGATATTGAGGAGCACAAAGGGAATTGATTATTTTGATGAGTGTGTACTTTTATATATGTTTGAGATCATTAAGTAATAACACGTGTAACAACAACAGCTACGTATTGCACTGGATCTGTAACCAACAGAGTTTGGTTTTTATATAAACTGTCCACTAACATGTGTGTGTATTGCAAAAGGTTGATGATGGAGAGTGAAGGAATGGAGTTAGTTAAGGAGGAATAATGAGTCAAGCTATATTAATGATTTATTTTGTATCTAAAAAAATAAATTTGTGGAAAGGATACTTTTTTATTATCTCAAGAATATATATTGTACTGATAATATATTTTTTAATATTCCGCTCGATTAACCGAAGGAACTACTGTTAAGCTCTGTGTTTCAAAATGTTAAGTTGTTTGCTCAATGACGCAATGATAATAATAGCATAAGATTCATTTTTCTTATTGTCAGTCTTCCACTAAATTTTCTTCCTGCTCCGTTGAAAGTCACTTACCCATATATAAATTATTCTTGTGACTAGTGATAGTTATGATGACTACTATTAACATTTTATTCATTGCATCCCTCTATTAAAGCTCATCCTTTGAGTTAGTCTCAACCTCAAAAGCACAGACTCGAGCTTCTCTGTAAACCTTACCAGGCCTACAATAATAGTTTTTGCTTGGTGCACAGTGACGATCTTCTGAGCAAATGCACAAATAGTCACACTCACACCTTGTTTCAAACCTAGAACCTGATCTGTCCGCTCGCTAGATAAAATCCCTGGTGGGTCATACTTGCTTTTCACGCTCAAGAACTTGCCTGCTTTTGGGTACCTGTTGATGGCTTCAATGAGTGCTATGTTACTGTTCTTTCCCCAGTGGGGTAATCCTCCAAATTTGAACAACATATTTGCTCAATCACCTCATAAATGTCCTCGAAAAGCCTCAGAGACAATGGGTCTCTGCTTCTGAAGTAAGGGATGTCAAAATCGATAGCGTCTTCTGATTTGCCCAAGTAAGCACTCGAAGCTTTGACATAGCGCATTAGGATCCCGCCGTTGAGCTCTGATCCACACAGTGACTGTGGTTCCAATTCAACTAACTTCTTCGCATCTTTGATGAAGCTTGGAATGTTAGACAAGGAGACACTAAAAGCTGTTTGGTGGAAGAAATGATGAGCAAGTGTGGGATCCCAAGGGCAAGCGGTGATGATCTCAGCATCTTCTAAATTGCCTGCTAGGCATGTCCCAGTTGAGTGCATGTGCATGTGATTGTTCTGCCCAATCACGGGGTACCCAGTGAAGAGTTTACCTATTTCAGTAGAGAGAAACCAAAAAAAAGTCATGATAATGGTGTTGGAAGGAACTAGGGACGAAGAAGCAAGTGTTTAGAGGTGTCTGTTGGAATGTGTAAATGAGAAAGGAGTAGCTCACCCTTGTTAGTCAAGCCATAGACAGTGTTCTTTAGAATTCCCTGTAAAAAACTCGGCAACTTCGCATTTGCCATTTGCGTCTCCTGTTGCTTCTTAAAGTTCCTCTGTTACACAGTCTACTTTATTAGCTTTAGCCCCTTGAAAGACTACTTAAATACGGGTGAATTTATATGTGTTAGATTAATACAATGTTTAGGGTATGGCTTAAATGGAATTGCAGGCATAATCCAGGTAGAGGACGACATGAGGATTATACATGGACATGAGTCTTCAGGATAATTTGTTGGTTACTATGAATGGATCGGCATCGGTGTACCTGCATTTTTTAGGGGTGTAAAGCAACATCCAGGGAACTCCTCCGTAGGTGTTCTTATTACTTGATGGGGTTTACCATCCAAAATGACCTGGGTCACCGTGTATTCTAGTTGGCGGATCATTAGGAGAGTAGCTAGACTCCTCCAAGAGATGCAGTACATATAGATGTTGACGGATCTAGTACCGGTAAAACGGGCTCAGCCCGCGGGTTGAGCCCGCCAACCCGCGGGCTGAGGTGGGTTCGGGCCGCCTAAATGGCGGCCCGTCAAAAAAAGGCGGGCTGGCCCGCGTTGCTTTTTTTTTATTTTTTTAAAAATAAATCTTTTATATTTATTTGTAGGAAGAAGATAGGTTTTAGTAGTTTTAAATATTGTTTTAAACTTTATTATATCATCTTAAATACATACTTACTTTGAAAATTGTTGATTATGTATTATGTTTTTGTATTTTAAAACATTGTTAACTATATTTTTCAAAGATGTATTGTATTTTT
>JANTPZ010114346.1:0-22980 GCA_025593235.1 Vachellia pachyceras
AGAGAGTTTAAATACTAACTACAAAAGATAAGATAAATGAAAGGAAGAAAAAGAAGAAGCTAACTTACAATGGGAATATGAGAGCCATCGGAGAAGTAACAAAAACCAAACAGAAATCGCATATAAAGAGAGTGAAATACGAATTTAAAATTTGGGCGCCAATTTTCGCGCCCAAAATTTAAACGAAGGGCACCTTTTGACGCCCTTTATTAACAAATAAAGGGCGCCATAGGCGCCCTTCACTGTGCGTGAAGGCGTCTACGGCGCCCTTCACTATAAATGGAGGGCGTAAAAAATGCCCTTCATTTTATATTAGACACCCTATATTATAAATATATTGCGTTTAAAATTTTTTTTGTCTAATTTAAATAAATAAAAAAAATTTTAGGCGTCCTTTTTTTAATAAAATGGAGCCTAAATGTACCGCCTTCGTTTTTACACCCTATTTTAAAAAAGAGGGTGCTGATATGAGGCGTTAAAACTAGTTATTGTAGTAGTGTAAGGTCCCAGGAATAGCTGTTGAAGTTGTAAATGAAGGTAACAATCTTAGCATTCTTCATTTACAACCTCAACAACCTTCATTTACAACCTAAGCAGCCTTCATTTATAATATCAAAAATTATTCCTAGGACCTTATGATAATTTTATAAATTTTGGGATTTTTTTATATTTAATTATTTTAGATGGGATGTGAGGGTAAAATAAATGTGAAGGTGAGAAGAAGAGCACACGAAGTTTGAGGCCAGGTGGGTTATTATAAGCAGAGCAGTACGAAAGCAAAAGCTGAGGTTTTTGAGTCAAAAGCATTTTTTTGTACGTACACCTTCTGTTCTCTGTCTCTTGGATGTGACTCATGCAGCATCTCCTTCCTCTATATATTTCCCGCGCTTAATTTTTTTTATTTCTATATTAATTTTAACACCCACAAATCTATCTACAATTCTTGTAATATTGGGAATCAAAATTTCATTCTAATATTCCAATAAACGTATTGTAATTTTTAGTAATGTTATACATATATATGTATGAATTTGTCATCTATTGTACTATAAAAAATTTCATAAATATAGAAATAAAAACAAGAATAGAATAGCAAACAATGTATGGTGATATTAGGCATATAAAACGTACACTCCGACCATTCACGGTAAAGCCGGGTGAAAATGACTCCTTCTATTGAATAAAATGATAGATATAAATATTTATAATTTATTTAAATTTTTTAATCTCCTTAAAAAAATATCCAACATGCTATTATATTAAAGAGTACGTAAGCCGGTGTATCCGTAATTAAATCTAACGATACTAAAATCTTGTATAATTGCATCATAATTAAAATTATGTGTAGCCCAAGTTCAAGGTCATGGAATAATTAAAATTAATTTTTTTGGAAATACTATTTAAGGCAATCAAGGCTAAAATGATGAATGTGTGCCCTAAACTTGTGAAAAATAAAGATTGACCAAGCAGTGAGTTTAGATTTATATTCTCAAAAAAAAAATCTTCATGTACAATCTGGTGTTGATCCTCATGAAAGGGATTCTTGATCACTTAAAGAGCATAAAATCTCGGGTTCAGGTTTTTGTGAATGCATAAAACTCTTTTAAGAGAATTGACTCAATTAAATTTGATAATACTCGAATATGATTTAACGAGATGGTCATGTATATATAAATAGAAAAATCTTCAAATACTTGAAAGCGTAATGGCGTTTGTAGTATATATGTGTGCGTTCCTTAATGATTTGTCCTAATCTTCTTTTTATATACTTTTGGTCATCATAAAAAAAGATTTGTTGTTAGTTATTTATTTATTTATTTAAAGAAAAGCAGTGACGACAACCATATAGGCCATAACCTTCATTTTCATGCATTGTATGCCTTCTTTTGCTATCCCTTGATCCCTTTTAAATTAAGCAATCAATGACGTCGCATGACCTACCCATGACTCAATTAATTATTATGAATTCACCATTGCTAGTTTTTTTTAGGGAGGTTTATTCTAAGGTCTTATGGAAGAAAGTTATTTAAAAAAAGGTTCCAAAAGTTGTCAATGGTAGCTGCTCCACTTGTCAGTGGTGCTCCTCAACTTGTTATTGACAACCTCTTGGGACCTTTTCATAAATAACTTCCTTCCATGGAACCTTAGAATAAATCTCCCGTTTTATTATACCATATGATATCCTAAGTGCTTGTTTGGGAACTTGTTCCCCAAATGGTGCAGGCAACCTGGGATAAAACCACATTGAAATCCGTAAAAATCATTTTAGCATCTATAAAAACCATCTTGAAATCCGCAAAGCCATCTAGAAATTCGTAAACTCATTTTTCCCAACGGAATTCCTTCCTCCCAACGGAATTCTCAAATACACACTAAACAAGATTGATCCTTTTTTCACACTATCTAATTATCTGAAAACTTAATTCATTATATCTCAATTCATGCTTTTCTAATGTTTTTATTACTCATTCGCTCTCATTCACCGGTTTCATAAATAATTATAAATTTTAAAAAATTATATTTTAAAATTTTTATTGCCTTTAATCTACTTTAACTAACATTTTGATCCATTAACTTGTTCATGAGGGAATCTTTTATATGTACGAATCATCGACGAACAACATCATTATTTTATATATTTTTTTTTGACGAACAAAATCATTATTTTTTGAGTGATGAAAGGACATTTCATCCCCCGGTGTCCCGGATCCTTTCGGATCCAGACTAATCCGGGGTCGCCCCGGAGTGCGCCGGGACTTCCCAGGGTTCAAGCCCAAGACTTGACGGGTACACGACGCCTTATTTTATAGCTATACAAGAGTCCATATCATCACACTAAATTTAAGTATGAGAGACCCACGTATGTATAGCTCTAAAAGAGCTTATTTATCATGACGTTAAAAAACACGTTTTCACAATTTAAAATAAAATTTTTTTTACATACTTATCTCAAACTATAAATCACGCTGGAAAAGTAGTTTATACCGCTACTCTAAACGGAAACAAGATCAACTTGATTTTTCCCCCATACAATCGCATTATTAGAAACTTCAGTTTGTTCAAGAAGAATATAATCGAGTACCTATTAAGTAGTATCTAATCTAATCATTTCTTATATTCTAAAAGTTTTTAAGCTATAATTATATGTTAAAGTTGGAAAATTTTTATTTTAAAGCTAATAATCTTAGGAAATCAATAGTGCACGTGCATTTCTTTTTTGTTTTTTTTAAAAAAAGGCATACTCTATGTGCATACGTACGCATATCATAATTGTGATATGTGGATAGTTCCGAAGGTTTGCGTTAGAGTAC
This sequence comes from Vachellia pachyceras, assembly GCA_025593235.1. NCBI lineage: Eukaryota > Viridiplantae > Streptophyta > Magnoliopsida > Fabales > Fabaceae > Vachellia > Vachellia pachyceras. The sequence continues at coordinate 3,312 of JANTPZ010114346.1, forward strand.
ACCTTCAGGTTTAAAAAAATACTTACAAATTACGTTCATCAATTAAATTCCCACGTTGCTAACAAGATTTTAAATTAAGTGTTTATTTAGAAACACTTAACTCTCACCCAAAAGAATATTCAACAGTGTTTTTTTGTAAAAACAGATAATCTCCATCACATATTTACCCCGACTTGCGTAAAAGTACTTCTCTACCGCGTTACCAAACGAACCCTTAATCTTAACAGTAAAATATGATAATTTTTTAGGTTTTGTAATTTTAAGTCGTGACAAAAAAATCCTAAATAATGTTAAATTTATAATATAATTTAGAATATAATAGTCCACGATATATATATTTTTTAAACAAAAAGTGGGATCGAAGTCTGATACTAAATGGCATTAGCAAGAGCCACATCTTTAGCATCAGACATGGAAGATTCATTAATCAATATCACATTATCACTCTCATCACTATCTTTTAAAGAGCACCACAGGACACATTACTAAAAGCAAGATAATGAAGACGATAGATTCATTTGTTTATATATTTGTCACCAAATTACTTTATATCCTGTTCTACATTTATTTTTTTAAAAATTTATATAATTTTGTTCCCTATAAAAAAATAAAAGAAGGAAAATAATTAACTTACAAGTTACAAGGATTCAATGTCTTCCAACTTCAAGATTCTTTATCTTTTATGTGCCTAAAATCCATGCAAACTTGTCTCTAGAATCAAGAATAAACGATACAAATTATCTTCTTCAAATCTTGTTAAATTTAAATATGCATATCCATTTTCTTTTGTTTAAACAAGTAATTTAAGGTGAATCAACATGTTAATTCGAATGAATTATAATTTTTAAATGCAAGATTTCGAGTTTAAATGCATGTAAAGGTAAATAAAGAAAATTTTAGAAGAGATACCATTGATTAGACTAAATAATACTTAAATATACCCTAACATTAAATATAAGATAATTATATATATATATATTTTTTGATACATAATTATATATATATATATATAGAGACACACATGCATGCAAAGTTAAGGTGAATCTGGCCTAAAAGTCTATCAAAATCACAATACACAATAGGCCTAAAAAAATTTTAGGTACAAAGATTCTCTAAATGGAGCCAATCATATTCAAGATATCACCGGATACTAAATGGTAGGTGTTTTTCCTTGTATAATGAAGGTTCACGCCTTAATCGATTATATTATTCAAAGATCCTCTAAATGGTGAAAGACTAGTCTTTTATACTAAACACAACTCTTATCAATAATAAATCTTAACTTTTAAACAATACTTACAAAAGATTTTATAGATTATTATAAATGAAATTTTAATACTACCTTTAGATCATAATTCATGAGCTACTTAACTAATTTTACATATTAAAATAATAAAATATTTTGGTTAATTTGAAAAAAAATGTGACTTGATCTTGTAAAAATATTCTTTCGCAACATTAGATTTTATATTGATTTATAAGTTAGAAAAATTAATTTTAAAAAATAAATGTAAGAAACAGATAGGTTAAAATGTTATATTTATAACAACTGAACTAGTACTTAATTATATTAAACAGACAAACGAAAGGGGACCATATGAGACCACAATAAAGGTTTGCATATCTGAAAAATTAATAAGAAAAAAGGGGTGCCATTGGAAACAGATACGAAACCAAACAACGTTTGCTTAACGGAATTTGCATTAGCAGTTATATATAAATTAATTATAAATTGATGTGCATGATGCCACTTGTCAATTCCATATTGGACATAGAAATTTCTCATTATGATAATTGCAAAACCATCATAGTTTTTTATTATCCCCATGAAACACGGGTAGTCAACAACTTTTTTAACAGCAGGTGTTTGAGGTAAAATCTAAATTTTAAAAATGTGATTGTGTTTAGGAAGTTATGGTGAGCATAACTTACGGATTCTGAGGCAAAAAGTAAATAAGAAAAATGAAAGATAAATAAAGAAAAAAGATGGAAGAGAAAATTTATTAAGAGAGAGTGTAATTTGACAAAAAAATAGTTTTTTCAAAACATAAGTTTTAAATCGATATTTTTAAAGATTTTACCACAAAATCTAGATTTTTTACGTAATTCCAAACGAGCTCTAGATTGAGATCCATGAAGTTGGTGTTTCTCAATAAGAATTTTCTCCATACCTAAAGTTTAAACTCGAAACCTACTTGAAAACGGTTTAAAAACACTTTTTACTTCTGATACCATAAAATTACTTTTTATAAAGCTAATTTAAGGCTTGTTTGGAAGTTATTTTGGAAATAACTTTTATAAATCTCGAGGCAAAATCTAGGTTTTGAAGAATAGATTTTGGAAAATAGCTTTTACAGATTCCGAGGCAAAACCTAAGTTTTGAAAAGTGATTTATATTTGGAAAGTTATTGGCTGTGTTTGGAGAAGCTTCTGGACTCCTCAAAAGTACGTTCAACAGTGTTTTTTCGCAAAACGAGATAATTTCCTCCACATATTTACCTCGACTTGTGTAAAAGTACTTATCTACCGCGTTCTCAAACGGACACATTAGCTTTTACGGATTCCGAGGCAAAAAAAGTGAATAGGAAAGAGGAAAGAGAAAGAATGAAAAGTAGGAAAGAGAAAGAAGGAAAAAGTAGGAAAGATGAAAGAGAAAGAAGGAAAAAGTAGGAAAGAGAAAGAAGGAAAAAGTAGAAAAGAGGAAAAAGTAAGAAATAAAAAACCTAGGTTTCAAACCGAGGTTTTGTAACTAAAATAACTTTTCAGAAAAAAAATTGTACTTGGACAAAATTTAAATTTTAGGTTAAAACCTAAACTTTAAAATCAAACCTAAATTTCGGTAAGGGACGGTAAATAAACCCTTGAACAGCCAAGATGGCAATCACCAAGTCCAAAGCTAGTTGGTTGTGTTAAAGGACGATGGTTTCAATTCTTTATGTCGTGGGGCTTTCAATTCAACATCTTTATGTACCTCTCTTTTAATTTAATTATCCATTAATTTTTATTTTGAAAAACACATTTTTATTTATTAACTGTTATAAAAGTACGCCACTCATCCTATTTCATGATAAAATAATCTCACTAGCTTTTGATAACGAATACTAATAATTATTACATATTAATTTTCAATCTAATGAAATGCAAAATGTAACAGCAATATTTAAAATGTGAGAATTCATATTTTTTAAAATTTTAGTTGCTTTAACACACAAGTAGGTGTGTGTATATAAAGGATAACTTTACAAAGTGCATTATTTTAAATGTAAAGTTTTATAATTAATTAAATCTTAAAGTTTGAGATGCATCATAGCTATGAAAGGTTTTTCTTCCGTTTATCACTTTTTAATCTTTAATGTGCACGCGCACATATACATACATATTATATATATATGAATAATTTGTATCAAAAATATATATATATATATATGAATAATGCTTTAATTACAAGTTAAAAAAATATATTATGGGTTTGATTATATTTAAAACACCCATGCTTTTTATTTCTATTTTTTTTATCAATAATAACTATTAAAATAAAATAACTCAAATGTAAATGGTTAATTTGAAGCCTAAAAACTATCTCAATGGGAAGCATTCTCTTTCTCCTTATCTACCAATGGGCGTTTGGTAGAGTTGGCAAGGGCTACTACCAGCATTTATCAAGGCAAGGGTTCGAACCCTGGGGAGTGACAGCCGCGATAATTAACGCAACCTCAAAGAGGTTGTCCCATCGATACCTCGCTACCACCGTAAGGTCTCCTCGCGGGGGTCCGGATTAGTCTGGGGCGGGCAATGAACCCAGGATACCCTAAGATACCGGATGGTTTATACAAAAAAAAAAGTTACATCTAACAACCCCTTCATAGAACAAGGAGACGTTATTGGTTAATTGAGTTAATTTGTCTTAAAATGAAATATTTTTCCAGCTTTACCACTGTATTAGACTGTATAATGGATAGTATTAATTAACAAAGTTATCTAATAATTCACATAATAAAATTTTATTATCGAAATCTTACCATTAAAGTTTATGCAGATAATTTCTTTGTTCCTAATTAATTCTTTATTTGACCAATAAATCCTGATACAAGGAAAAAATAATTCCATGTAATTTAAAATTTAATAACATTATTTATATACACACTTATGAGTACATTTTAAAAGCTTTTATCAACATAACTTTGTTATTTGGGTGATAGAGGAGTTATTGAAAATTCTAAACAAAATTATTATTATTATTATTTTAAAGGCAATAACTTTAGTTTCTAAAATATGACCTGAAATTATGGGAATATATTTATATTGAAAAAAGGAATAAAGAGGTAATACGTGGATAAAATGAAGTACGTACAAGTGGAAGAATATAATTAAAGCAGGAGGAATATCTTTATGAGTTGTTGCAATCAAAATCTGAGGAACCACATTAATTTTTATGGCTCCACTTATAGGGTTCTTCTCCTTTAATTTTCACTCACTCAATTATTTCATGATGATGATGATTATTATTATTATTTTGTGTGCTTGTGTGTACTCAATCGGATATCTATTACTATGGAGGTATTTTCAAACACTTCACCAAAGTTTTAAGTCATTTAATTTGTTTAAAAATTAAATTCACCCATATTTAAAACAATTAATTATATATTGAGAAATGATGAGAAAAGAGAAGTGCATCAAATTTTGAATAGGAACAATCTTAAATCTATATATTAATAGCCCAATTGATGTCTTAAAAATAAAAATAATTTATTTCTTATAAAAGAATATTCATTTAATCCTATTTCTAGCGTAGAGAGAAAATATTTTTAATCCTATTTATAAGTCATATCATTAAATTTTTCATATGAATATGCAAGTTTACCCCTCATTTATTATTTAGTAGGCTTTGCTTTTATGTGGTATATATAATGTATAGTAATTTATAGGGAAAAAGTGAAAAAATTATTAAATTATTAGACAGTCATTAAGGTTTATGGTTTTCCCGATTTTTATTTAGGAACGCAGTAAAGAAGTACTTTTACGTAAGTTAAAGTAAATTTGTGAAGGAAATTATCTCGTTTTATGAAAAAATATTGTTGAACGTGCATTTCGGCTCTACATAACCGTTGTCAAACACACCCAAAGTATATTAAAAGTTCTTTGTAAATAGGAAATGTTTTATAATAGAAATAGGTATTTCAAAAACTTAACAACATATGAACTCATGTATTGATTTCAATGTAAGAGAGATCACTAACATTATTTATGACTTGTGCCCTTCACATACGTATCATCTTATCTCCTTAACTTTCTTTTATGGAAGGGTCATTATCTCAAGCTTCTAACTCAATTTTATTTATTTTTTTCAAGGAAATTGTATGTATAAATAAAAAACACACAAATTTAATTAATTTGCATGTCTTTGTATTTAATACTAAATAATTACACATACTTTCTGTAATTTTGAATTAATCTCTCTCACACCTATAATGACAGAAATTTTAAAAATCAAATCAAAGGGTATGGGAAGATTAATTATTTAGCTAAATATTTTTTTCATTTTCTATAATTAAAATTTTAATTACTATACAAAACAAACAATTGTGGTAAGGGGCTTGTATATAATTTTTTAATAATAATTTAAGCAATCATTTGAGTTTAAAAAAGAAAATAAAACTGTAGACCACTTCTTTTATGAGACTCTTGTGTTATCCCCTAAAAGAAGCCAACTTTCAAAAACTAGAGTATGTACCTCTCATGGCTACAAGTTTGAAACAACACAGTCCCAACCTTGTTCTTTTGTCTCCAATAATTGGCAATTTAATTCACAAAGTAACTTAATCAACATCAACACATATTCTTATCCCTTCAATTCCAACCAACATGACCACCAAACTATTTATTATGTTCTCCAGATATTGAACAAAATTCTAACTTACATTTATATTTTTCCCCACTAAAAGCACTCAAAACACCTTTAACCTTAAGGAAAAAAAAGAGGAATATTTCTTTTAAACTCTTTGAAAAATTGTCCCATTTTCAGTTCCTCATATCATCATCCTGCTCCTTTGAAAACCTATGGCTGCCTTCATCCATGGCCACAACTTCCGGCCCCCGACAGTGCTCCGGCGTGGCCCGGCACCCCCGACAGCCCTACAACATGATGACAAAGGCGCACCGGCCGGCACATGATTTGGAGCATCTTTTTTTTTTTATTATTCAAAGGGACATGCACTAATGGCCTAAGTTTACAATGGCGAGATCGAACCCGTGTCCTCCCACTTAGGAGATACTATACCACTAGACTACAAGAACTTGAGTATGGTTTGAAGCATCTAAGGTCATTTTCACTTCACTTGTGTGCATGTCTAAGTTAATACAAAGCCAAAGAAAATTATTAATTCAAACACAGTAAGGTACTAAAGTTTTCAAGTCCAGACAATATGTCAAGCATGATCAGGAAACAAATACAAAGTACAATAACAAAACCACCTCCTTAAAACAAAGCAAATACAGAAATTATTATTAGAATTATTAATTTATTTTTTATTTGATGATGTCCAAATGTTTTCCTAAGATGACAAATCATGCATGGCTGTCTCATAACTCATCAAATGAGTCAGATTCCATTGTTTTAAAGATTATTTATCTAATGTTGGCCAAAAAAAAGATTATTTATCTAATATGAAAGTAAGGTCCTCCGACAAGAAAATCCATGTCCCATTTCAATAGTGGTGGCAATTTTTATTTTAATTTTTTTTGTTCAAAATAATATTTGATTAAACAATTATTTAAACAGTTAGATTCTGATCCGACATCTCTCAAATTACTGTTATATCTAGGCGTATAGTAGGAATTAAAAGGCTGTTTCTTTATTTGGGAGATGGGGGTGGCAGAAATATTTTTTAGGAATATAATATTTAATGGGGAGTAGAAACAAAAAAGATTGGATTTTTAATAGAGAGGGTTTGATTTGGGAAATTGGTTCTTTAATATTCATTATTTTTATAATGGTATTAAAAATTTTTTTATCTTGGGAATATAAATTCATTAAATATAAGTGTCAATGAACTTTCTTAGCTGTTTCACTGCAAAATTAAATGTTACATTCACATGCAACAACAACAATACAGATAGGGTTATTTGTCTTTTTATCTTCATCAATTTGGCCTTCAATCAAACTCTTTCCATTCAAAATTAAAAAAAAAAAAGTAATATAGTACTACTGCGAAATAGAATCTTTTTTTTTAAATTCTCTTTATTTTCTTCTATATATTCTACTAGTTGGGTTGACTTTGAAACATTGATTAAATAGTACTTCTCATAATGCAAAGTGGTCACATTTTGGAATATTATGAAATTCTTTTTTTTTTTTGGTTATTGGTCATGCCACGTTGGGCGGTTTGAGTGAAACTGTGAGAGGCATTTTTCTGCTTTTTTTTTATTTTGTTTTGCCTTTAACATTTTGATATCTCAGTCCTTACTGAAAGCCACATTCGGACTTGGATTGGAACAATATGAATCAAGTTGAGTAGTAATATTCCTTGAAAAGACAATTTTTTTTCCATTGCAATATTTAAATTTAAGATTTCAAACCAGTTGGTTTTGGCATCTTCTCTTTCTGAGGTATTTAGAATTGATTTTTTTTTGAGAAAATACAAAAGAATGACATTGAAAATGACTCTCATATATAATAAGAGAAGAATGCTGAATATAAAATCCAGGACAAAATGATACAGGCCCAATAAAAACAGGGCCATTCTGAGATCTATGCAAGGCCCAAAAAGCAATGGGTTCTGAGACTTCCCAACAGTTTACTATTTTTTTTCGAGTTAAGCACAAATATCCTCCTAAAGACAATGTCAAAATCAAGTGGTAAGCGGCTTATTCTAGCTTAAGCAAGGTCTCGAGTTCGAGCCTTGTGAATCCAGCAGCCACCGTTGGGAGACCTTCCCACCTTTTCCGGGTGCGCGACGCTGGTCGAGTTCGGATTAGTCGGGGCGAAGCTCCGGAGACTTGGTGGGTAACAGAAAAAAAAAGAATTGATAACAATGGAAAGGAATGGACATTGTTTTCCCATATTCAAAGCTACTAGTAAGTTTATAATTTTATATTTTTAACGATATGCATATGATAGGTATTTTATGGTTAATTGACATTTAAATAACTTTATTTTTAACCATTAGCTAACTATGACTTATATCTAATCAAAGTTATAACGGGAAATAATTTTTTCACTTTAATCAGATGCACATAATAAGTATGTCATGGTTACTTGAAATTTAAATAAATTTCACCAAGAATTGTCCATAACATGCATATGGTTGAAGTATGAGAAAAACACTCTATTTACCTCATGTTTTCTATGAATATAATAGAGTAATCCTTGAAACTCAAATTTTTAAGCCAACTGGCATTGAAATATAGAATTCCTTCATGCACATATACATATGCCCATGACAAGATATTGTAGAATGTCATTGAAATCACATATGGATTGCATTTATCAACATCTTCAACCACATGCATCACACAAGTAGATCATGGTTTCTTGATATTTAATGCCATGTTTGGTATGATGGAATTGGGAGGTGGAATTGGAAATGGAATTCATTTTCTATGTTTGGTATGGTGAAATTGAGGGGTGGAATTGGAAATAAAATTCAAAATGGGTAGAAATGAATTCCATGATATAACCCATGGAATTGATTTTATGGCCCCCTCATTTTTTCTATGTTTATATTCATTTCTATCTCCATTTCCGTCCTCATTTCCATCTTTATTTCCATTTTCATTTCCATCTCAATTTCCATCAAAATCAATTCCAATGTACCCAACGAGCCATAAATGCTATTTATCATCTACTTAGATCGCCGGGCTTGTTGTGGAGTTGCTCTGCGCCGCCGACTTTTGAGAGCGTTGGGGGTGTGAAGCTGATTAACCGTCAGGGGTATCAGACTCGCTCAACAGATTAGAACAACTTGCAACTACTTATTTCTCATCTTTCACTAGCTCCATTTCAATAACTTCTAATAATGTTGTATTGTTACTAGGAATATCATTGACAACTTGTTTCAGCTCTTGTATTGTTACTAGGAATATCATTGAAGCCATCGACAATAGGTTAAATGTTGTCGTAATTAATCTATGGTTATTAGATTCGTTGGTCACTAGAGCTTCTAATAATGTCTATTCTTCTTTATTATCTATTTTAGTTTTAATAAGTGGATGGTCTGTAAAATGAATTTGGAGGAATAATCTCTATGCTGTCAAGACTAGTTAGCAAAAGGATGAGCAATATTGGTAGAAACTGAGTTCACTGTTTAATTCACCAACTTTTAGATTGAAATTGATTGATTTCTCACATACATGGAAATGTAGTTGGGCAATGGTAATTCTAATTGGAGAAGCTATTTGTCAAGTATTATCTTTCTGATTGCTTGTTTATTGAATTTATGCAGTTGTGGGTGCACACAGATTATATTGATCTTTATCAGATTCATTTAGCAAACAGATGTTCAAGTATTATGCTAATGATTTTAGCTTTGTTCCAATGTTTTGGAGAAACTGAGTATGACCCAGATCGACAATATTCTTCTGTCAGTATAGATGAACAACTTGATGCTCTCAGCAGAAAGCTTTTCATTCTCCTCTCAATGTGCTAGCTTATTCACCAGGGAGACAGAAGCAAAGCAAAAGAAAGGAAAAATTGTGTTCTTTTGTCTGAGATAGTGCCAAATGTGTGCTAGCTTCTCATTCTTCTCTTAAAGTGCTAGCTTATTAATCAATGGCAAGCATTGAAGCAGAATGCTTGTTTTTGTTCAGCTTCTTCTTCCTTTATATTTTCTCAAACATGATCATCGTTCTTCCTGCTTGTTTTTTGAGTTTTTGTGCTTCCTTTTTTCTTAATATTTATTTTACATATGTTTTTATTTACTCCAATTTTATTGAAAGAAATTTGTAAAAAAAAATCACTTCTCAAAAGTTTATCCAAACGGGTTCTCATTTTAAAAAAAGTCACTTTTCCAACGCTAATCCAAACATAAATCACGTTTCACTTTTAACTTCTACTCAGAATTCCTTTTCTAAAATAATTTATACCAAAAAGTTACTTATTCTACGCTAATCCTAATCCAAACGGACCCATAGAAGGGGAAAAAGGACTATGATGTCTGTTTACTGATTGGGTGCTCGTTTGTTGGCAAAAAAAAAACAAGAAGTTGGGTGCTCGTTTGATTCTTTTATTATTCATCCAGAAACAATTATTTTTAAATATGATTTAATTTAATTTTGATAGGATTGAAAAATATAGTAAATTTGATTACAGTTGAATTAACGCATATTGCATGTAAAATCCACAAGCGAGACTGAGAGAATAGAATATAATTAAGGTCTGAATTGTTTTTTTAATCCTAAACAAGCTCCTGTAATGAAGTACACTTTTCTTTATTTCTTTTTTCATTTTTGGTTTCGCTGAGAATAAAAGTTTGACCACAAAACTCCCTCACCGCTATCTGTCAGAGGCAGAGTCAAGCATAAGCAATATGTAAGTTCTGTGATAGGTTGTCTGCCATTTCCGTTCCCATGGAAGCCAGATCTAACCTTCATGACCTCTGAATCCGGACCACGATAACCCATTTAATCATGTCACCTCCAGATGACCGAAACGAAGATTCTCACCCCTTGAAAAGTCCTGCTACTCGACATACAACAACCACCGGTCTTCTTTCCGTCATCCTTGAACCCTTTCAATGGCTCACAATGCTATCTTCTCAGCTGAACCCAACCTTCATCGCCGGTGTATTCCTCGTCTACGGCCTGGGTCAGGGCTTTTCAGGATCTTTCTTCAAGGTGGTTTCCGATTATTATTGGAAGGACGTACAGAAGGTCCAGCCCTCTGTGGTCCAGCTTTATGCCGGTCTCTACTTCATTCCTTGGGTCATGAAACCGGTTTGGGGTATCCTCACCGATACGTTCCCGGTTAGAGGGTACCGGCGACGCCCCTACTTCGTGCTCGCTGGAGTTCTGGGACTCTTCTCAGGATTGACGATCGCTGTGCAGGCGAATTTGCCTGTTGCGGTGGCTTTGCTTTGTTTGATTGGCGTGTCCGCGTCGATGGCCATTGCTGATGTCACCATTGACGCCTGTATTGCGAGGAATAGCATCGAGGTTAGGTCGCTGGCCCCTGATTTGCAGAGTCTTTGCGGATTTTGCTCTTCTGCTGGAGCTCTGATTGGGTTTTCCACTAGTGGCTTTTTTGTTCATCATCTTGGTCCTCAGGTCAACGCCCATTTTCCTATTGCGTTAATGATACACTACTGTATTTGCCAGATTATTACTTACTAAACATAGCACTTAGTTTTATATTTATATCATAATTTTCGCATTATTTCCTCCTGTAATCTTCGCTCTACACACACCACACACTTATTTTGTTTTGACTTGCGGTTTTCTGCAGGGGTCACTGGGTCTTTTAGCAATGCCACCGGCTTTGCTTGTTGTGCTGGGTTTTGTGATCTATGAACATAAATTAAGCGGCTCCCATCATGGAAAGAAGCAGGTTAGCTACTTACCGTTATATATTCAACGTTGGCAATCTCATGTTACCTAAAAGTAGCGATAAATTCTTCCATTCAGAAAAGGCATGTTGTTTGACGGGCCATGGAATATGATATTTTATAGAATTCTCTTCGGTCCGAACAAAAAATAAGCATCTACACCTTATACAGAGAAAGCAAGAAGATAACTGCAACCAACACATCTTCCTTCTGCATAGTTCCAACATCTAGCGTTAGTAATTTATAACTTCATGAAAGCTACCAAGTATTATCCTTTTTAATTAGCAGGTGATCATGGAGAACGTAGGAACGACCATTAGGAGCATGTGGCAGACAATAATGTATCCTCAAGTGTGGAGACCTTCTCTTTACATGTTCCTGTCTTTGGCTTTGAACCTAAGCACTCACGAAGGCCATTTTTATTGGTACACAGATCCAAAAGCTGGTCCTGCTTTCTCTCAGGTCTTTCTTTCTTCTATATTCTGTATATTCCGCCATTACTGACCAACGAGAGCCATATTTGTAACACAACACTCTCAACCATTTCTTATTATCAATCCAGGAGTTCGTTGGCATGATCTATGCCATTGGTGCAATAGGTTCGATCATAGGTGTTCTGATCTACCACAAGACTTTGAAAGACTTGTCATTTAGGAACTTACTATTCTATGCACAGCTCCTATATGCCATATCTGGTATGCTGGACCTCTTGTTTGTCCTGCGTTGGAATTTGATCCTGGGAATCCCCGATTACTTCTTCGTCGTCATAGAAGAAACTGCGACTCGAATCTCGAGCAAGATTAGATGGATGCCCATGATTGTATTGAGCACCCAATTATGCCCAAAGGGCATTGAGGGCACTTTCTTTGCTCTGTTAATGTGCGTTGATAGTATTGGTATGCTCTTGTCAAAAACTATGGGAGGAGTGGTTCTTCATCTCTTTCATGTGACTAGGTCCGACTTCACTAACCTCTGGTTAGCTGTCTTTCTTAGGAATATTCTCAGATTTTCCACACTTGCTTTGATCTTTCTCGTTCCCAAGGTTGATCTGTCTGAGGGATTTCTTCCTTCTGAGGTTTTGGGGAAGAGAGCGAGTGAAAGTGTTGATGAAGAGAGCTTGGAACTTGTCCCGATCAATGAAAAAGGTGTACTTTAAAATGTTAAACAACTGCAGGCTGTAGTTGCACCCACAGAATTCCACAATATATTGATAAAGGTTGATCCTTTCTAATACGAATCAATGAATCATCACTCTGCTTGGCCACCCTGATGCTGGTGAATCCTCAATTTGTTACTTCAAATTTTGACCAAGTCCTTTCATTTTTCTGCTGTATATTTCCTCTTGTGTAACATTTTTTTTTATTAAATTAGTTCAATGAAATAACCATCGTGACATGGAAAAACGGTAGAAGCGAAATACAATATTTCTTGATTCAAGTGAAGACTAAATTTTAGATTAATTAAAATTAAATTCATCGAAGTGATGCCAATTTAATATATGTCGAGATATTTGTAAGTTTTTATTAAAATATTTATCAAGTTGATAATTAACTATAATTTTAAAGATTGTATTCCACGGAATTGGGCGTCTGGCCAAGAAAAAGAAAAGTAAATCCATGCAATTGGGCATCCCCGCCATTAAAAAATTCTTTTAAATCCGAACCTTTAGTGGTTTTCCACTGAAGCAGTCAAAATTCAACGACAGCCTGTCATCTCTCATTTTTTTAATGGAAAGGAGTATTGTCGCATTTCATTGGATTCGATTGAAAAAGTATTTTTACGTAAATAGTTATCTCATTTTACAGAAAAATATTGTTAAACGTGCGTTTAATTTTTGACAATATTATTCCAAATAAGCCCATTATGCAGCATATGAGCTAACCTTGGACGACAGGACTTTTTCATTATGAATAAATGCAGTAAAAAATTGAGTTGCTGAAAACGAAATAATGCAAGTTCGCACCAGCATAATAACCAGTATGTCATGTTATATAATCTAGCACGGGCCTAAATTCAATGGTAAGGTTGGAGAATCTGGATTGATGTGAAAAAGCTTAAATCAATCATCGATGTTGCCAATATAACATATATAGTGCGTGTTTGGGAACTCCGTTGGGAGAATGGATTTTACAGATTCCGAGACATTTTGTGAATTTCGAGATGGTTTTACGGATTTTAAGATGGTTTTTATAGATTTCAAGATGGTTTTTACAGATTTCAAGATGATTTTGTCTCGGTTTACATGCACCGTTTTGGCAACGATGTTGCCAAACAAGCACATAATCTATGACAAGTCGTCATATTTACAAGATAAATATTATAATTTATTTATCAAACTCACACAAAGCCCAAGTCTGATAAATCATTTTCCGGGAAAAAAGGGTTCGCTGCTTCAAAACTATTAATTAAACAACAATATTTCACTATTAAAAGATGGCAATTAAAAATTCCAGCCAAATCATCTAGTTTCTGTCCAGTTTAATGTACAAATTATGCTTCACAGAAGGTCACGTGGTAATACTCTCTGGCTTCTTTCTTGAGAACTTGTCCGAAAGGTTTGCCAGAACAAATCCTGCAAAAACCTGTTTTCCATGTGAATTATTAGTGGGATGTTGGCAAGTAAATGTAAAGATCATATTAAAAGTGATGATAGTGGAAGCAGTGCAAATATTGCTGCATACCCTGATCAATGTGAACATACAACATGAAAAATACAGTGGATAGATTTGTAGTCCAATGACATGAAAACTCTCTGTACGTGAAAAGTTGTGAGTAGATGGTAAATTAAAGGAGTGAAACCTGAAAGCATCCGAGGATGTAGACGACAGAGTATTGGCGGCCATGTAGTGCCATGTCAGCTATCATTGCAAGAGGAATTGTCAAGGACATGCCTAATGTAGCAACCAGAGGAGTCGTCCAAACTACTGAAAGGGCCCTGTCACATTATTCATTTGAAGGAGCATACTTATCAGTTCACTACAGTTGAACTAATTCCTCACAAATCAATCAAGCTAAATAATAGAGGTTGCTCAACACACCAAAAATAATCTGAGATTATGTTAGAACAAAACCCATTTGCAATCACAATCTCCTTAGTAGACCAAGAACTCGGAAATTCGAATGAAGGCTCAATACCCACCGCACTTAGTGGCCATGCTGCATGAAAGAAGTCAAATCAGGAAAGTTCCACGAAGAAAGGAGGCTGAAACTTCTAGTTTCTGAAATATGAATAACTTCGGGACAATTTCCAATCAATGAATCGTAGAGAAAAATCTACTTACCTAGCCACCAAAAACCAAGGAGACAGTAAAGACCAACGTAGCCAAAAAGCTTTTGCATGTCAACCTTGTCTCCTTCAGATCCAGCAGATTTCTTGAGAAGTACTGCAGTTATGTTATCCTTTGATTAGTTATAATATGCAGATTCACCAGTCAATCTGACTTTAGAATTAGAATGGACAGCAAGTTTGATAGTCACACCTGTGAACAAGCCATAAAATACTGCTGCGAGCAGACCGAAAGTGTCCCCGGTGATAGTGTGATTTCTAGCCATCACCAAGAACAAACAGTTCCCAATTTCAGAACTTGAAAGAATAATTACAACAGCAATACATGCAACAGCTTTTAGAAAATGAACATGGTGGACTCTAACATTGCCAAGTCAGATAACGCATCACAGGACAAGTTTAGCAACATTAAACTCACCCGTTGTCATCTGCTGCCCAAGTTCTGCCCATTGTTGTCATGGCAACACCCGCCATGCTGATCAGCACAGCAGTCACCTTAGTCATGTTTACTAAGTCCTGACCGAGAATAACTCCAAATAAAAGGGTGAAGAGACATGATGTGGAACTCAGAACAGTTGTACTCGCAACACTTGTGTTTGCAAGTGCCAGGTTAGACATATACTGCAAGTTCAATCAATTGCAGCATAGACAGTGATCAGATAGGGAAAATGTTGAGTTAAGCATATTGAGAGATAAGGTTGTAGCTATAACAGGCATATCTCAATTTATCCCTATTGTTCAGTTGTTCATATTAGTTTAGATATTGCTGTTTCTACCTGTAGCCACCTTGTAATATATTGGGTCTCCAGAAACAATTTGAAAGGTAATAAGAGGGCTAAATGCTTGAAATAAAGAATAGGGTACTCATAGTAACTTGTTACCTCTGATGCAAACCATATTGGACAAAGATATAAGCCACACTTGGCGGTTTCCCAGGAACTATATTCAAAATATTCTGGGAGCAGGTGAAGTTCATCTTTCTTGACAAAAGCCTTTCCCTCTTCCTTTTCACTAATTTCCTTGTCAACAATTAAACAGCTTTTTAAATATGTTTCTGCCCCTTGGTGAGTCTCATCAAATCCAGAAGTTGAACTAAATCCAGAATCCTTGTGAAGGTTTCGATATAATATTTTCAATAATTTGGAGATCTTCTCTCTAAGGACTGACATAGGTAAATGAATCGCCATCATAGATATCCAAATGTAACACAGAGCAAATGGCTGTTTATACTCTGTAAAAATTCTCTGCAGAAACAGAGCACACCTTCAGCACAACAAAACTTAAGCATATGTAATGGAAATATCGATATGTTAATTGTGAAGTAAGAACAAATCATAAGGAAAACAATTAGAAACTCATGTCTGATCAGAGCTACACGCAGCACCAAACAGACTACCCATATTATATTTTCTTAACTGACATTTTCAGTTTTGTTTCATCACAGCTTATTTGTTAAACTTCTGATCTTGTTCTCGCACTAAGTAACACATTAAAAAATAAGTTAAACTGATCCAAAGAGCAGTTAAATAGTGTCATTAATTCGTATAAAACAAGAATAAGAAGAAAACAAAAGCCCAAACCTGAGTTATTTCTGCAGAAGCAACCCATATGAACACAAATGCTCCAATCAGGCCTAACCCAGCTAAGTACCTCAAACCCATCAGACTCGTCTTATTCTTGTCTTGTGATTTAACAACGTAAAACTTGAAATGGGTGAGTGTTGAAGCAGAGATGAGCTCTGTTTTTGCTATAAAATTAGCACGGTCCCTCTATGTGAGAAACTATAAACTGAAAGTGAGGTATCAAGTGTGGGATTTGAGTTTGTGGCAAAGGGGAAAGAGACCATCGGCGTAAGAGGTGAAGTTTGTTGTGTCTCATGTAGCTGTCTGGGGCGTTATCGTAATTAAGAGCGTAGGCCAGTGACACCTGCCAAATTAATTATAAACTAACGAGGCAGGGAGCCCAAAAGATCATTGCCTCGTGGAGTTCAAGGATCTTGCCACGTACGTTCAAACCTTAACTCGGTGCTGTTCCTTCCATTCGCTTACCCGTTATTTACCCCGTAAGCAATGGAAGCGACGAGAAAAGTGTTTTTATAATTTATAAAATAAATATATAAAAGAGATTATCTAAATTTTTAAAAATATAATGTTAAACATATCTTTAAAGAGCCAAACTCTCTCTCAAACAAACACCTTGTCCCCTCAACTATCACTATCAATCCAGATGCATTGACTAAGTGCTAGCTTGGTCGCCCTTACAAGTTATAACCTACTTTTTCATAGTTTACTAGACAAAATATATAATAAGGGTTTTATCTTAATTTATATAAATATATTTTTTTTCAATGCTCATACAAACAAGTTTTAAGTATTTGGATTAATTTATTTTAAGTAATTTATAAATTACATATAAACATACGGAAAGAGTTTTATTTCAACTTACAACTAAAATGTCATTGTCAACTCTCTCCTGGTTTGAATTGAGCCAGTAACAAGTTTCTCATGGATTGCTTACCACATAAAAAAATTTATTGTTTTAAGAATCGGTCAACACCAAATCTTATGCCAAAACAGGTTAATCACATCATCAATAGGTTTTGAAAGGAATGCATAAACAAATTTTATAGAAAAGTGTCATCAAGAGAGCCTCTCTAAAGGAACTTGTGATCCCTATCATTTGATGGGGATTTGATTGGATGGCAGAATTAATAATATGCGGAGAGAGGAAAGTCATCAATTTATCGACATCCCACCTACAACTTGGAAGGATGAAATCCTTAACTCGATCATTTGAGGTAATGTGCTCCACATTATGGGTGACAAACTTAATAAGAGGCTTATCCAAATGTGTCTATAGGTCCCACTGAGCTTCAATGGATAACCCATCACTCGCCTTCCTCCCAAACTCTGAAAGGAAGAGCTCTTTGACTTTAGTAATAGCCTTCCAAGGGAAGGAATGGAACTTTTTTCTAATGATTGTGGGCATTGGTTGCATTCCACAATCATACTTAGCTCAAAAGCCTCTAACTCAAAGAGTGTCCGGTTTGGTGATCAAACCCCGATAAAATCTTGATTGAACCTTCTTCATTGTATGGCCAAAAGTCACTCTACCTAAACGTGAGTGAATGAGGGGAACGCCAAAGTATTTATCTAGGTTACTTATGGTTTTGATACTTAACTTAGACTTAAACTTGCTACTCTTTCACAACTAACATTCTTAAAGAAGAATGCTTTTAATTTGGATAACTTTATGTTATACCCCGAGACCCCATAGGATTTGTCCATAACTTGTTTAATAATGCTCATTGGTCAAATACAGACTTTAACCATATCTAGATTGCTCATTTAGATAGTCTCACCGTATAAATAATGAAATGCCTCAAGAACCTATATCTTGAATAGAGAGATATGAATCTACGAAAAATTGTTTAATTGGAGTTACTTTGAACCAGTATACTTATTTTTTAAGCGTGTATTTTCTTATTAAGAGTAACATAAGGTATCTTCATAAGCTAAATATTAGCACATTTTTTAATGGGTTTCAAACACTAATTCACCATATAAGAAATTGATCCTTTCATTTAATCACATTCATTGAACAAGTATACTTTAGTGTGTTGAGGAATGAGTACAATACCTTTCGACCCTGTTTATGGATCCTTATTGGTTGATGTTGAGCTGATTTCTTAATGATTAATAAGGCTTATTACTCATGTTTTGTTTACTGAGTCAGTGCCTCCTTGTGTTTGTACTAAGCTCATTATATCTGCTTAGTGCTTATTTGGAATAGTAGTCTATCTAAATTAGAAGTTAGTCTATTAATAAAGAGTTAACTTATAACTTACAAAGTTATAAATTCAAATTCCAATATTAGTGTTATAACTTTGTTAATAAATAATTTGTAAATAGCTCTATAAACACATAAACTCAAAGATATGTGTTAGCCTTCATAGGTTTATGATACCCAATTCAACTAATTCTTTTGGAACAAAAAAATTATCCATCCAAACCTTGGTTTTGGAGGAACCCAGAGACGCTCATAATTTTGATTAAATTCATTATGAAACTTTCAACCAAATACCCATTTAGTGATTTAGCCAAACAGCTGTTTACCGTAGTCCACGAATTGCACGGAGACGATGGCCGTATATTTTACCTCTGCAATCTGCATCTCCTTGGGTCTATATAAACCCAGATCAACAATATTGTGCTCGTTTGGGAACTCTGTTGGGAAAATGAATTTTGCAGATTTCGAGGTATTTTAGGAATTTCGAGATGGTTTTACGAATTTTAAGATGATTTTTATGGATTTTAAGATGATTTTTACAGATTTCGAAATGATTTTGTCTCGACTTACGTGCACCGTTTGGGAAAATAGCTTCCCAAACAGGCACATTAACGGTGGTGATTTCTCTAGAATTTTTATCCTTGTGCATTTCTTTAAGACCAACCACTCTGCAACAATCCCTGCTACCTGCTATCTCCTTGGGCGATTATTGAAGAGCTTCCAACCGCCATCTTCAACTTCGTGCGTGTTTGAGAACTTTTTAAAATTTAAAATGCATTTTGAACCTAAAAGTTTATTAGCTTACAAATTTTAATGTTCGGTAACACCTTTCAAAATACATTATGAGCAAAAAAACTTATTTTTAACATAATAAATGTACTCTGAATCCAATATTTATCCAAACATAAATACATTCTACCAAAACATATTATTCCAACAGTTTTTTAAACGGGTACAAAGAGATTCCAACTTGATAGCCACAGTAAATACGGCTCAAGACTATTTTCCAAAACTGCAAATGCAGCCTTAAGGAAGGATCCCATGATATAAACATAAT